>CAJINU010000033.1:277248-292690 GCA_905178165.1 Amoebophrya sp. A25
CTCTTACCCTTTCCCTTGTTGTAGTTTTCTGGTTTTTTAAAAAACACTTTTTCAATACTACAGCGCTTATTCGGCGTGGCGCTTTTGAATAGATGCACCTCAGCATTACCTGTTGATGACTATGTAGCTCATTCCTACTTCGAGGATCTTCTAGGTGCAGCTGCACAAGAGACCCTTAGCGAAGATCAGTTTCAAGAACTTAGTTCTTGGTAATGAGGCTGAAAAAGATGTGATACAGCATAGAAACTCAGAATAGGGCGCTGGTGCAACTTGTTATTGCTCACACCTGTTCTTCTTCTTCAATCATCTTCATCACTGGTGTTTCGTCAAGAGCGACCGCCATCAGGTGAAGGGCGAAAATATTTGAGAGAGGTCAAAAAAAAATGAAAGTGTACCAAAAATTTACAGCAAGTAGATCGCGGTAGAGTGAATGAAGCATCAAAAGCTGTTGAGGGCTGGTCTGTATTCGTCAAAGTACAAAACAAAGCAAGTTTTGTTTAGGAGTGTCTCTTTGGGGCTATATTTTTGTTTTTCAATGCGGACGAACACGAATATTTAATTTGGTTCTTGCGGTCGCCTTGCTGAAGATATCTTAGCAAATGCCACGTCTTCATCTTGTCACAAGATGAAGCCGTGGCATTTAGTTGGTTGGCGCATGCCACAGGAGAGTGCTTCATCACGCGTTTTCGGGAGCTCTACTGAGCACATGCTTGCCGTCTGTCTCTCCTGAGTGCCGTACTCGCCAGAGAGACGACCTCATTTTTGAGAGCCCTAAAAAATAGTCCGTGTGATCATTTGAGGGACGACCTACTTCTGTTTGACTCTGAGAGAAGCTAGTTCTGTTTTATCATTCGAGCGACCTTGAACTTGAAGAAGATTCTGTCTACTGAGTCTGTTGATCTAATTCATCTGGAACTGGATAAAATGTTTTACTTACCCCGCCCGTCTGAGTCTGAGCTAATTCATCTGGACCCCGGTAAAATGTTTTACTTACCCCGTCCATAATTCTTTACACAGAGAAAAGAGGCTTTGAATCCCCAAGTTTTACACTGTAGAAGAGGATCTGGATCTTAACCGCGTTTGCCTAGTTCTCGGCACAACTACAAGTAGAAGATATCTTCTATTATTTTGAATTACACAACAGTAAAAAGAAATTAGGTTTTATTACGTGTTCGGTTTCGCAGGGAAGGATAAGGAACATCAACATACTCATATACAAGAATTGTAACTAAGTTTGGATATAATATAAGATTCGACGAAGCTCGAATTTTTATGTGTGTAAGCGTTGGCACTTCCTTCTTGTAGGAGGTTCAGAAGTTTGGCGAATCTTTTTACATCAACACAGTTAGTGTCTCAACCAAGCAAGATGGCTCGTCCACTTTCAAAAAAGTTTCTGCAACTCGTGGTTGCGAGTGCCTTCGTTGGCGCCGGGTACGGTGTCAAGCTGCAATATATGCAGAAGGCTTCTGCGAAGGCCATGGAAAGAACTTGTCAGGAAGTCTGGGACGAAGCGATGGAGAAGGCAGCGGCAGGCGAGGACGGTGGTCCAGATTCAACGGCTAAAACGAAATCCAACTTCTTCAAGCTGGGCTTGTTAACAAAACGTGAAGAGGACTGGCCCCACACTGACCGTGGCCGTCTTCGCTCGTCGGAGTTGCGTCAGGACAGATTCTGCGGGGCTTATCTGCGCAAATTTGAGCCGACGCGGGAAGTTAAGCAGAAGAGTGTCCAAGACGCGAAATCAGCCCTTATAGCTAGTAGAAGCGAGAAAGCACCAGACGAGATGACAGAGTTAGGGGCTGCGTTCCGTCAGGTTTTGCGAAGAGAGTGCTGCATCCACGAGCCAGACGAGGATGATCGACCTTCGCTATGGCAGTCAGTGGCTCCGCCTGCGACGGATTCTTCGGTCCAACCCGCTACGGGTCCAGGACGTACTCCTGTACTTACTGGCTCTCCGGCACCGGTTACAACAACGGGTTCTTCCGGTTCGGCTCCAGTGCGTCCCCCTGATTCGCCTGCGACGGCTTCTACGCGTCCAGGTGGATCGTTCGTTCGCCGCCGATCCCCAACGCATACTCCTGTACTTACTGGCTCTCCGGCACCGGTTACAACGGGATCTTCCGGTTCGGCTCCAGTGGATTCCCCTGGTTCGCCTGCGACGGATTCTTCGGGCCAACCCCCTGCGCGTCCAGGATCGCCGGCGGCCGTGAGTCCTGTACCGTCGGCGCCTCAACAGGGGACGTCGAATGCAGCGGATGCGTCGGCTGCTCCGGTACAAGGAGCGGGTGCGCAACCCAACAAGGGCAGCAAAGGTTGCTGCTGAAAAGGGCAGGAAAACGGCGAATGAGTATCGATATCTAGTAGTATCAGAACGAATTGTACTACAACTGAGTGTGACGCTGACGTCTACTAGATGATAACGTTTTTAAAAAATGGAGACGGGTATGGTTTATTTTGCTTGTTTATGGTTTTTCTTCGTCGTAAATGGAAGCTTAGCTGATGAATGACGTTGAAGATGCGTAAGTAGTTTTGAAAAAATTCCCATATGAAGATACGCATGCGTTGTATCCATGGATGTTGTTTATATCTTTTATGTATGGAGTTGGAGGATCTTGAAACGGCGGGCAAGCACTAGCACTTCTTGTTATTGATGTGAAAGATTGTATCGCACAAATCGAGTAAGAAGGACGAATTTCCTGCTCTTTCGGAAAGACATAACTAGATCCACTTGTTTTATGATTCAACAAACTTCCGCTATTGCTATTTTCTTTGTGTACTTCTATGAAAAATAATTGCAACATTGGGCAAAGATGAAATAATGCGAAAAAGGGCCACTGAGCATTAATACTTCGCTCTCAAAAGGAAATAGCGTATACGTTAGCGACGATAAGAATAACAAACATGATGGAGCAGCTATTAGTTGCTCCATCAGTTGCTCGCCTGAAGCGTATTGCTATATGTAGCGCGTACATCAAAGAGCTGACCAATACGGGAGAAGTGTAAACCCTCCCTCTTGAATCTGCTAAGAATCGAAGGAACGCCTTAAGTGAGATCTGTCGCGGTGTTGAGTTTAGGCGTGGGCCGTTACAGTTAACTTAAAACTTCTCCAGGTTGACGCCATTAATGCAGCTGAATAAGCCGAAAGCAAAAAGGGAAAAACAGGAGAAGCGGCAAGGGATAGCGCTAGTGGTAATGGTAGCCGCGTACGAAACGAGCAGCGCGATCTAAGCGGTTTCACAAGATGAGGAATTAACACAGAGTGGAAGTGCACCGAAGTAATTAATTAAAGCAAGAAACTCAAACTACTCACCTGCTGAGTAGTAGAAAAGTGAAAAAGGTTGAAAGACTGAAATAATTAAGGAAAGCATTGACTGTTTCACCGAGTAAGAAAAGTATTGAGTTACGAAATAAATGAACAACCAAGCAAGTAAATACGGCCGTCCTGCAATAATTAAGTCAAAGTTTTCCATGAGCGAAACAAACAAGTAAGTCGAGCAAATTCATAAATTTCCCGTGTAATAAAAGTCAAGTTTTCAAATAAAGCAGTACTACAAAATAAGAGGTAACCAGTCTATAATTAAATATTTTCCAACGTTCTCATGGCCGAACAGAGTAGGAGGGGACGCATGACGACAAGGGGAAGTCAGTCATCTCTGTCCGGCTGAGCAAAGTACTCCGTTCGCCATAACGAGAACGAGAGCCGAAAGGGATAAGAGTAACAAAGTGGAGAGACTTGAGAAAGTAGGAGCGTGCCCAAATATGGCGCGGCTCCACTCAGTGACCTCCTACAATGACACCACTGAAGTCATAAACTGGCCAACTTTCGTGTGCAGGGCCGGCCTTTGAGTCAGGTGACAGAATAGCAACCACCTACCTGGGATATTTTGCGAGTTGCTTAGTGTTCTCCATATCCCAGAGATTTTCGGGCCTGGCTCTTTCACTGCTTCAGGTTTGCGCTTGCTTTTGGCGAATGATGTCGTTTTCGTGCATCCGCTTTCGCTGCCGTCCCTTTCAGAGGTGCGCGCAGTGGAAGCACAAGCGATTGGGCGGGTGCGTCGTCCGGGACAAGCAAGGGAAGCAGTTCACGCATGGCGCTTAGCGAGTTTAGACCCCATAGAGGGAGAATTGGTGCGTGAAAGGGTGAAGATCAACTAAGCAGATATGCTCTTACCCTTTCCCTTGTTGTAGTTTTCTGGTTTTTTAAAAAACACTTTTTCAATACTACAGCGCTTATTCGGCGTGGCGCTTTTGAATAGATGTACCTCAACATTACCTGTTGATGACTATGTAGCTCATTCCTACTTCTACTTCGAACTGCATGTGCAGGTGCAAAGACCCTTATTAACGATGTTCCAAGAACTTAGTACTTGGTAATGAGACTGAAAAAAAGGAAAGAAGTGATACAGCACAGAAAGTCAAAAACTGGTTTGATGTCCCAAGTCGCATGTTCTTAGATGTTTCAACATCGACAAGAGCGGTCGGCAAAGCAAGGACGAAAAATATTTGAGAGACATCGGAAAAAAGTCATAGTGTACTACCGAAAAACGGTGATCAGATTAGGCTGCGGTAGAGTGAATGAAACCTGGATTCCAAAAGTTGTTAAGTGCTCGTTTCTATTCGTCAAACAAAATGCGCATTTTCTGGGAGTGTCTCTGTGGGGGTTAGCTTCATGCATTTTGAGTACTTACTTAGTTTTGAGATTGAGAGATAAGTGTGTGGTGGATGGCGAATTCAGAAATATTTGTTTTTCTGACATCACCTTTCGGTATCGCTCCCAAAAATACTAGTTGAAATGAAGCTACAATAGTAAAGCAGAACTATTTATCCGGATAGCACGACTACGGTCTCCTTAATCTCATCTAGAGCAACGAAAAATAAGAAAATGCCATCCCTTTCGGCAAACGATCCGAGGTTGGAGCTTTATAGGCCTTCCGGCGCCAGCACCACAACAGAAAATGGCGGAGCTCTTATGAAGACAGTTTATCTCGTCAGTTAACACTAAGTTGTAGTTGAGACATGCATCTTCAATAGACCACGACTTTCTTGATAGACCTACAACCAGTTGTTACGAAAACTAATTCGAATTTTATTTTCAGGTAGTTCTTTCAGCTCCACGTAGATTCAAAAAGCCGAGAAATATACCTACAAAACTGGTTGAATTATCTCCTAGTCCTTCTCCCCATCCCCTCGTCCTTCTTCATTCCTCCCGCTGGCTTCGACACTCTGACCGAAAAGCCGTCTATGAAGAGCTCCCGGAGTGGCAGCATCATCTCAAACGGCTTCAAAAGTCGGATCGTGGAGAAAATTCGAGAATTTCAGGTGGAGCGACGTGGCGAGCGATTTTATCGCATTCTACACCACGACTTGTTAAGGCTTCCCCAAATTCATCTTAAGAAGCATCTTTCAAACGGTTTCAGGGGGAAAGAAAAGAGGTCAAAGAAAGATGCGCTTCAAGATGAATAGAGGGCACCTCTAATCTTGTCCGTCTACCTCACCTACTCAACGTGCGTGTGCGCAATCTTTCACCTCTTCTTCACTCTCAATAGGGAGGTACTTTATCTTTACAACTTTTAGGTACTTATAACTCCTTACTGGTGCTAGCGTTGGTTGTTCGATTTATGGGGTTCGAAAACTCAAAATAACCGAGTTACTGACTGAAATAAGGGAGGTAGCTTAACGTCAGGGCTACCTTTCCCTCTCATCAGTATCTCGGTTATTCTGATCAGTTACTCGCTTATTTCAGTTTTTCGAGTACTTAATTCCTTACTGGTGCTAGCGTTGGTTGTTCGATTCAGTACCATGATCTTCTGAACCTTACTGCTAGCGTTGGTTGTTCGATTCAGTACCATGGTCTTCTGAAGATTCAGGTCTTCTATACAATGGTTGAGCAAGAAAGATTCTGAAGATCTGCTCACCAAGTACTAAAATAACTTCCGCCCAAACCACTGTTCAGGCCTCGCCCAAGGGTGGAACCGGTCCGCAGAAATTTGTTGATGCGTGCCTCCGTCTCGGCTTTAGTATGTGGCTTTGCTTCATTTTCTACCGCAAGCCGGCACAACTGTGGCATGTTAAAGCACTAACTTGATGTCTTTTTACCTTCATTCTTGATATTCTACCAGCCTGCCAATTCCAAGGCCCCCCAGGTTACTTACTCAATTTTTCGATTCAATCATGACAAACTAAAATTACCACTTTATCAACAGCAACTAGAACTACTGCTTCTTCTAATTCCTGTCCCTTTTACTTCTGGATGGCATTACACCTCTTCTCGACAACTTCGGAGACTGCTTTTGCAACACTGTCCATCCTTCTCGGAACGCTACTGGTCATCAATTCCCTACTTCTAGTGGCTCGGGAATTGCGATTCTATGCTGAGAGTCCGGAACTATATCGCGCATTTTCGACGCATGCGACAATGGTACTTATTCACGTTGTTTAGTGCAGCGTTTTCGACGCACCATGATCATGCGAGTACCAGGTACTAGTTTGTTTCACAGCTGTTAGTGTTACAGTTACTGTAGGTATTACAGTTACAGTTAGGGTACTAATTAAATTTGTTTCACACCAGCTCCAGCTGTTACAGTTACGGCAGTTAGGTCAACATTGTGATTCTGTTTCTGTCAATACGGAGGTGAAGATGTTGAATGGAAGAATTACATTCAGGTCGACGAGCGTGGACGCATTTTATTCTACCGTCGAATCCAAGGAGCTTTGCAGGAAGCTGGCGCCAGCCCTCAGCTGTCCACGTCTGAATTGAACATGCTTCTCTTATGTTGTTGATGTTGGGACCATCTTATTGTAATTGTTTTTTCTGATTGCGAAAGACGTTGAGGTCGTTCTAAGAACGACCTCAACGTCTAAGGTAGCGAGAGCGTCAAGAATCTTGACGCTCTCGCTCAACAAGTGACTCGATCATAAATTTCAATAAACACGGAGTTGTATCAAAAAAAGCTATGTATACAAAGTGCCAAAACTCCCTTGTTGTTGTTCTTAGCGTTACTCTACGTGTAGAGACCGTCTCCTTCTAATCCCAGACGGTCTTGACTTTTTCGAAAAGGGGATCGAGGATCCATCGACGATTGTGGAGGAGTTATACATCAACTGGGATCAGTTTGCGCTGTTGTACGAAGCTTATAACAAGATGGTAGACAGTGGCAAATTTGCGCACTTGAAGGCCGGCGCGGGAAGTAAGAGTTATGTTGAAAAAGTATATGTCATTTTATTAGATGGGTATTCTAGTATATGTCATTTTATTTATTCTAGTATAAGAGTTGTCATTTTAGAATTAGATGGGTATGAGCGTGAGCCTTTGGGCAAGGGTAGCGGTTGTAGGACTAGTACTTTTGTATTTGATGTTGATAATGTAGTTGATGTGCTGGAATGATGGTAGTAGATACGTTCGACCTCTAACGCATCATCCACAACCTTGGTGGTATGTCAACGACATCGACGGCGCCACCAAGCAACATTGGTGGAACGGTAGGCAGTGGAGCAAGTCCCACGGCAAATATTATGCGATGATCGTGATGAACTTCACTCACTTCTGGGTCTGATTATCGAGATTTGATTAGAATGTTAGGGGAAAAAATTGCATTGATCCTTAGACTTCCACGTCCATGACTAATTTCAGAACGACCGTTGGTGGTCCAGGTGGCAACAACATGAGCTACCACGATGAGGACGTCCCGGATGAGGGGGCTCGTGGGACCGACGTCGACCTCGAAGAAATCGCTATCCACGAACACGAGGAACCAGATGCGGAAGTGCTGCGATAAGAGAATTATCAGGGGATTGAGGACGAGGAGAATGGTACGTTATAGGTTGAAGATGGTCGCATCTGTAAGGCATCCTTAAATCCAAGTAGGAAATCATGATCTCGCAAATAATTAGAAGCATGCTGTTGATTACGCTATGGCCGCTATGTCCTATTTGCAATCAATTAACTGAGCTTGTGCTGGAACTAGTTTTCAACAATGAATTGTCAAGATAAATTTGTAGTCGGAAGAGAAAATAGTCATTTTTCACTAATGACGCAGAACAAATAAACGCTATTTTTGTTGTGTGATGTAAAGAACGCAGTTTTTCGTAGCTAAATAAGTAGAAGATGAAAACAAAATTTGTACTATTCGTGTCCTTAAATAATACAAGTCTCTGGCCCTGTCGCTAGGCCTTTGAAGCCAGCCAATATTATTTAATTGTCAAATTTTTCGATTGTTGAGGTTATAAGCCACGAACAAGAGCTGGGATCTTCAGGTCAAAATTGTTTAACTTTCAAATGTGAGCATTTACGAACTTTGTTTTCTGTCTTTTTATCAATTAGATGAGCAACACTTTCGCATTCGCACGATGTTGTATGGCCACTAAAGGGTTACGATGACGTATGGGTAAGGGTATACTAGAAAAGGACTAGTAATTCTAAATCAAAACAAGCGCCGATGATAAATAGCAACTGTTGTAAATGTAATATTGAACAAGAGAACTTTTTTGTTAGCACCACCCCACGACCAAAAAAAACGACCTGTAGTATGATGATGATCAGGACAAGAACAAGAAACAAGGATCAGGGAACAGATTATATAGTTGTCGTGGTCGACGTCGAGCCACTAAATCAGAAACTACGTTGTACAATCTTCTGATGAAAAGCAACTATTTTTTTATCCAGATCCACAAAATCTGGTCCTTCAGTATCGGTTTTCTCCTGTAGGTGAACGATTTTCTCGCGAGGAAATATAGATCTCAATTCGCGCTCGCGCATTCATGTTTCCAGATCTGTCTCCGAGTCTGTAGTTTTGTCGACTGCAGTGGTCTATCATCCAGATGATCCGGATCTAAGTTCAGATCCACGAAGTCCACGGAACTAGTTCTTGTCTGGGTGTCTTCATCGCTTTTAAATAGAGCTTAGACTTTGGCAGGGCGGCCTAGAGACGTGGGATGCTCAATTTTCCCAAAGTTGGACGACTCGAACGGACGCGCCAAAATTGCTCACCCATAGATTACGGCTACATCATATGCAGGAGTCTAATATTCTAGGCTTCTACTTACAGTTACAACTGTTACTGTTACCGTTACTAGTTGCTCAGAACGGTTACTAGTTGACCAACCCAGGAACAGCATCCAGCATCGTCACATTACTTCGATCGCTAACACAGAAAATCTTCTTTCGGGTAAGTACTACTTCAGAGTTTAGTCGCTACTTCTATCTCTAATCAAAGAACAAAAGTTGATGCAGGAGTTAAGACTTACTTTTATTCATCTTAAGAGGCATCTTTGATCCCTTTTTCAAGAGGGAACTGCGTCAAAGATGCTTTCCAAGATGAATAAAAGTAAGGTCTAAAGGAGGCGGCGGCTTTGATCGACTATGAAAAACTTGCATTGTTGTGGGCGCAATTCCTTGTTCCGGTGATAATTACAATGCTGGCACCGGCGTTCTCGAGGACTGACCTATTGGATCGCATGGTGCAACACCTTCCCAAACCCGCAGAGCGGGTGATCCGCCAAGACTCATACAGTCAGTTGATGAAAAGTCTCTGCACAACTGTACGAAGTACTTATTTGATTGCGAAATAATGTTTGAGAACAGTACTCTTTTGCAGATGAACCAGATGATTGAAGACGCAAATTGAAAAAAAAATGAAAACGGATGCATTCATTGAAGACACACGACCACCACGTTTTCATCTATGTTTTTATCATCAAGGTATGACCGTACTACGGTCACCATAAAGAATCAAGTATTTCATGAAAGAGGCTGATTCTGGAAGAACTCTAGTCGGCGTGAAAGCCTTTGCAGGGCATCTTCTAGTTATCTTTTCAGAAGATCTTCTGTGTTAAAAATCGACGCGACCACTTCAAGAATAGGACTCGGATGATTTTGCATCCAGAAAAATCGAGAAAAAGGATTGAAGATAAATCCCATGCTGACCTAATATTTTGAGAATTTCAACTTCTACAAGGTTTTTTTAATCCAATTTTCACAATGCCGGCGTCGTCGAGGGGCAGTGCGCCGGGTGTAGCTCCTGAGGGCGCGACGAGTTCAGCTTTCGTCGCAGACGGAGCTCGAGTCGTGGATCCATCAGTTTGCCTTGACCCGAATCCCTCCATTAAGGAAACTACAAGTAACGCATCGCTGCAAGTGCCAGTACCTTCTGGTCCTCTAGTAGCATCTTCAACAGAAGTGGGAGGAGATGGAGCAGCAGCAGCCGCAACGTCTTCCACCGCGACTGGTCCAGCAGCTGGCGGAGCCACATCTTCTACATTGAAAGTAGGAGGTGAAGCCGCCGCCACGTCATCAAAAGCACCGAAAGCGAAGGCAAAGAGTAGCAACAAACGTAAAGCTCCAAATGCAGCTGGGAAGTTAAGTTGAGTTGTCTGTGAATTATTAGGGAAATAGGAGGAGGTCCTACACCTGCTAGTAGGAGGTCCTACACCTACTAGCGCGCACTAGGAGGAGGTCCTACACCTACTAGTACTTGTATGTACTTCTTTTTGTGATCTCCATAGTGTCAAAGTAACCTAGACGGAAAAATCGGAAGTCCCATCTTCTAATGAAGAGCAAAGCTGCGCCTGGTGCGAAACCAGCTACAAGTATTCGGGAAATGCTGTCGCAGTCGTCTCAGAGGGACCCTAATGCAGGAAATTCCGCTTCCAGCAGACTTCCAAAAGTGCGGAAAATTGCACCCACGACTGATCAGATGTATAGGGACTACCACGCCAAACGAGATTGGGAGGCCGATCGGCGCATGGAAACGGATTTACAGCAGCATTTGAAGGAGAATGTTGATAAGAGCAAGTATTTCACTTTTTGTAGAGAGGCTTGACTACATTCCTCTTCTTTCAGTATCTCCCTTATTTTCAATAGTTACTCGGTTATTTCAGTTTTTCGAATATGAAAGAACTTCAATTTCATCTTCCACACACTCACATTTTCATGGCCAACAGGAACAGGAGAGTTCAATTTCTCCATCTCCCACGCACAAACTTGATCCAGGGACAACATTTTCCACATGGCATGCCAGTTTTTGGACGTTTACAGCTTGCTGAATATGCGGTGTGTCTGCAAGGATTTCTGCGCTGCTGTGCGCGTCGATCAGAGGAAATTAAAGACCGTTTTGCTACGAAAAATAGCAAGATTCTTAGACTTTGGGGCAAACCTGTCAATGCGGGACGTCGATACGAAAATGGCATCTCAATGTCCAGACTTCTTCTCCAATCATTTCGATATCGAAGGGACGCCGTATTCTATTGTTAAGCCCATGAGACTGACTATTTTGGAAAGACGAAGAAGAGTCCAGTGGTGTCCAAGATGAAGACCTTGTATTTATGGAGTAAACAGTAAATGAACAAAAACATCAGAATGAGAATATCTATGTAGTTGACACTTCTACATCATTGGCGGGTCGTTTCGGAGACACGACACGGCGCACACCTACAACAAATTTTGTTGTTGAACAAATGACCCTACTACACGAACTTTTTTATCTCAGGTACATTCGCGGCGTCACTCTCTACACATCGGATGAGACGCTGCGTTGTAGCTGGGTTGATCGGTATCTTTTCGCGGATCTCGAATCGTGGAACCCAGATCCTGCCAAAGACGCTTTGACCTCTCTGAAAAGGTTGTGGGACTTCCAGACGGGACGCAAGTTGGGCGGTGTAGCAACAAATATTCTTACCGTATTTAGCTTTTGTGTAAACATCTAATTCAATTACTTGTTCTATCTACGGCATAGTCTTGTACTTGTTCAACATCAATTACCTCCACGACCTCAAAGACTTCGATATGACTTGCATGATATTTCATCAAACCCTCATCGTGAAGATACAACTAAAAACAGAAAGAATCCGTGCCTAACCGAAGTTGGACGGTGAATTTTGTGAAGGCCAAGAGGTGGCAAGAATTCAATTCCTGCACTACCGTAAACTGGAAGACGAAGTTTATGGCGCTTTTCTACCACCACCATACGGAAGAGGAACCAATACGAGCACGCTTAAGGGACTTGATTTTATGGCTGGTGAATTGCTGTGACCACTGTGTTAAACTCTCTTACCACGTTGGAGTTGGTTAATGATATCCCTCGTGTGAAGATTCCTTTCCACGACTCTTCTACTGAGTAGAAAAGTACTACAGGAACGCTTGGTAGACCTGTATGAACTATGGTCACGAAAAGCACTTCTAATCCTTCTGCGGGAAGTGGGGCACGACAAAGTTACCCTGGGAATCATGCTTGACCCAATGAAGTGAGGAGGCTTCTCGGCTGATTATTTTGGCGTAAACATCGTGCGCCGGCACGACAGCATACCGAATGAACAAAATCATGAATGAGAATGATGACCAGCATCTTTTTGACCATTTTCCGTATATCATTGCGCTCATATTCATCTTCTTGATCATAAGCAGGAAATGCACAAGACGAAGAAAAACAGCTAAATATCACGACCTGAATCCCCGCGATGATCGATCCCTTATAATATTCGAAGGACTTCTACCTACAACTCCAACTCTACTGATGCGCCCGATGACCATCCGTGGCTGTGTGGTGGCACATGACCATCAACATATGATTTGATCGCTGTTCACAATCACAATGAAGCTGCAGCACCAACGATAGACGTGAGGAAATGATTCGGGTAAATGAACAAATATTTAGTGCACCAAAACGAAAATGAGAGATAGATGTTGAGGATGCAGAATCTCAACCTTTTACGAAGAAACTACACCAAGACTAGTTGGAGATCATGTACAAACGACAAACTACATTAACATTCTTCATGAGCAGGTGCGTGGTAGTTTTAGTGACGACTCAAAGCAGTTGCTCTTGAAGATATCCTTAGACCTAGCGACATTCAGTTGGTCTTAGACATTGTGTTAGCCTGACTTTTTACTCTTACTCTTACACCCTCCTTAGAAGATTATGGTCAACATGAAGCTGCCAATTAAATGGGGGAAAAAGGAGCTCGAGGTGGACGTGGCGGACGGCCTCTCTGTCGAAGACTTCAAGTCGCTCGTTTACTCGATGACCAATGTACTCCTAGGACTCCACTTTCTGTCACTTTCAATACCTCCACTGAAATTAAATATCTTGTGTCAACTACTTCTCGTCCAACATTCTATCCCAGGTCCCAGTCGCAAATAAACAATCTTCCAACTACTTCTCGTCCAACATTCTATCCCAGGTCCCAGTCGATCGCATGAAATTTCTCGGCTTTGCTGGCGGCCTACTGAAGGAAAGCGACAACTTGATCGAAAAAATCAAGAAGCTGAAGCCAAATGCGAAGATTCAGTTGGTACTCCTGCTTGAGGATTGTGATCGAGATAATTGTAGTCATCGACAGAAAAATAGTGCAACATCAACTACATCTGCATCTGCATATTACCGACCCACTACACAACCCATACCAACCACAGATCGGCACAGCAGAAGGCGGAGAGGTACATGCACCGGCAGAAAAGACAGTCTTCATGGAAGATTTAACTGCTGAGGAGAGAGCAAAGATTTTAAAGGAGAAGAAAGTGGTATCTTCTATTGCAGCATCTTTTGAAGATGATATTGTTCCTCAGAGGACTGTCGTTGTAATTTTTATTTTTGGCAAGAACAACAACAAGATCTACTCAGAAGATTCTGGATTCTCTTCCAAAACAACAACAACTTTCACAGGAAGTGCTCCCCTGTGGTTTGAAGAACCTGGGGAACACTTGTTACATGAACTCTGTGGTGCAAGTTTTGAAGACATGTCCAGAGTTTCGATCTGCGTTAGTCCCCACTAGTGGTGGTGGCGCAAGCTCCTCAACGTCAAATGGAGGACAGGCGAACGATTTTGCAGCAATGATGGGCATGGGAGGTGGTTCAGCCACTGATGCGGGATTTACAAATTTATGACCCAAAGGGAATTCATTTTCATCTCCAATGAAATGCAGACTACCCAAGAGAATATAGAGACTCGGAAGGACTTCAACTTCATAGTGTTCTTACCGAACAAAAACTTGAACTGTATGGTCAACAAATAATACAAAATCCCTTCATCTACCCACCTTTCTAGTAGTACCCCTTCTACTACCCCTCTAATCCCTTCCCTCCGCGTTTTTTTGGACTCCCTGGACAGCACAACGGATACGGTTACGCCTTTCCAGTTTGTGCAGACTCTTAGAACGCGGTTTCCGCAGTTTGGCGCAACTACTGGCAATCCGCCATCGTATCAACAGCAGGATGCGGAAGAATGCCTCCGTGAGATGTTCTCCGTTATTGCCAATGCCACGCAAAAAGACGGCACAAACGCAGTGGACAAATACTTCGGGTTCAAAATGAAGTCCAAGTATAAGTGTCTAGAAGTGGAAGACGAGGTGCCGGATGAAAGAGAAGAAAGCTACCGTTTCTTCGTCTGTCATATGGGGTCTACCACAGAACCGGTGTCGCACATGCACGAGGGCATAAAACACTCGCTCAAGGAACACTTGGAGAAAAGCTCACCGAGTCTAGGTAATACTGATTTTGATGTTTGGTGTTGTTTGTTGTTGTTCGTCGCAGCACATGTTGCACAAGCAAGGTACGTAGTACTAGAGCTACAAGAACAGCCATATTAGTTTCCTTTTTTTCAATTCTTGCCAATTTTGAGTTTTACGGCCTTCCCACGTGGTCCTTCAACTCCAACTCCCCAGGTCGAATAGCTCAGTACGAGAAGAGTACTTGTATGGCGACTTTGCCTCAGTATCTCTGGGTCCAATTCGCGCGGTTTGGCTATAAGCAAGCGAGTGCCCTTGGCGGCACAGAAGCTTCAGCGGTGAAAATGGTCCGAAAATGCGCCTTTTCAGCGTCATTGGACGTGTATGATTACGCCACGCCAGAACTACAAAAGGAGTTGGGAGTGGGCAGACTGAAACTCCGGGAAAAGCGCGAATTAGAAACGGAAGCAGAAGCAAAAAAGATAGCTGATTTTGGAAAGGACGAAAGCGAAATACGTACTAATAACACTTCTAGTTCTATCTCTATCTCTCCTAGTACTACTAGTACTACTAGTACTTTCAGGTACAGCACTCCTCTACTCTCTTAATAGAAATAACCCGCCCAGAAAAGAAGTTATTGCCAGCATTGGTTCCTTTTCCTCCAAGTAGCAATGACTTTCGAAATCGAATCTTCCACTTTATCATTATCCTCAAGCTCAATTCTCTTCCTCCAACACAGAACCAATGGAAGTCGAGGATCCGACAGTTCCGAAGAAGGATTTCAACACTGGGCAATACGAGTTATGCGGTGTCGTTAGCCACAAAGGACGCTCCCTACAGGGCGGACATTACGTCGGTTGGGTTAAGACGCATGCCGCAGACGGAAAAGATTACAAGGATGATCAATGGGTACTTACTTACTTACTTACTTACTTACTTACTTACTTACTTACTTACTTACTTACTTACTTACTTACTTACTTACTTACTTACTTACTTACTTAC
>CAJINU010000033.1:297612-357382 GCA_905178165.1 Amoebophrya sp. A25
CGTTCCACTTTCTTCGCATTTCGTTCCACTCTCTTCGCATTTCGTTCCACTTTCTTCGCATTTCGTTCCACTCTCTTCGCATTTCGTTCCACTTTCTTCGCATTTCGTTCCACTCCCTTCGCCTCCCGTCTTGTTTTCTCTGCATTTCGTTCCACTTTCTTCGCGCCGCGTTCTGTTCCGCTGTTGTGTTCTTTGGATTACGTTCCACTCTGTGCGCCGTCCCGTTGTGTGCGTCGTTCTGTCGTGTGTGCTGTTTGCTCGGTTTCGTGTCTCGTCTCCTTTCGTGTCTGTTTCTACTCTGTGCCGCGGCTCGGTTTCTCCTTGGTCTTACTTCTAGGAAATATAGGCCCCAATTACCTACTTAAATCCCAATTTAACTAGGTAATTGGGGCCTATATTTCCTAGAAGTCACAGTCCAGGCTATGAAGCGGCTCGCAGCATGAGGCAGAAACTGACACAGAAAGGGACGCGGCAGGCAGTCGAACGGCGCATGCGGTGGGACGGGGAACAGAGGAGAACGGAACAGCAAGAGGTGAGGAGCGGGACGGGATCAAAAACAGAGAAGGCAGAGCCCGCGAACCGTGAAGAGCGCGCGGGGGGCGATTGGGGAGCTGACTAGGCGGAGCGAAACACGAAGAAAGTGGAACGAAATACGAAGAAAGTGGAACGAAATACGAAGAAAGTGGAACGAAATGCGAAGAGAGTGGAACGAAATGCGAAGAAAGTGGAACGAAATGCGAAGGAAGTGGAACGAAATGCGAAGAAAGTGGAACGGAATGCGAAGAAAGTGGAACGAAACACGAAGAAAGGGGAACGAAACACGAAGAAGGTGGGCACGAAATACGAAGGGAGCCGAACGAAATACGAAGGGAGCCGAACGAAATAGGAAGAGAGTGGGACAAGATGGAGAGAGCCGAACAAGGTGGAGAGAGTTGGGCGAAATGTGGGAAGGCTAGAAAGCGGAACGAAATGGGAAGAAAATGAAACGAAAGGCGAAGAAAGTGGAGCGAAATACGAGGAAAGTAAGAAAGTGGAACGAAATACGAAGGGAGAAACCGGGACGAAATGCGAACAAAGTGGAACGAAATGCGAAAGGAGTGGGGCGTATGAACTGGAACGAAATGCGAAGAAGGTGGGACGAATCACGAAGGAGGCGGAACGAAGACGAATGGAGCGCGGACAAAGTGGAACGAAACCCAAAGACAGCGGGACGGACAAAACCAACCCCAAGAGGCTCGAGAGGAACAGGGTGAAAGCTGGGCGGAACGCCACGGAAGTGGAACAAGGTGCCAAGGAGAAGAATGGGCAACGAAATGCTTGGGGAAGGGGAAGAAAGACGAAGGCAAGAAGGTGAAACGCATGGAAAATAGAGCGGGAAAGCGCTAGAGGACAGGAACGAAATACAAGCACAGAGAGAGGAAGCTGGGCGAAATCTGGCAGAGGTCGGTAGCTAGGGTGAGACGCGAGGGAAGTGGAGTGCGACAAAACGCCAGGGAGGCGGGAAGAAATGCCAAGAAACAAACTGGGGCGAAGTGCGGGGGAAGCTGAGCGACAGAGCAGGCGCCAGCGGGACGAGCGGCGGGGTGAAGCTGGAGCACAGGAGAGCGCGGCGGGGGTGATACAGAGGGAGAAAGTGGAACGAAGTGCCAAGAATGTGGAGCAGGGAGGGCGCGGCGGATGAAGCGGGACGAAGTGCCAAGAAAGGGGGCGAAGCATGAAGCGGCTGAAGGGAACGAAACCCAAAGGAGGCAAGGGGGCCGGGGTGCGGGGTAAGTATAAAGATGCAAGGACAAAACCCCAAGGAAGTGGAAGGAAATGCCAAGGAAGTGGGAGGGAATGCGAAAGAAGGGGAACGAAGTGGGGAGGAAGCGGAACGGGACACCAGGAACAAGCTAGAAGCACCGAAAGCCCAAAGGAGGGGGGCGGAGGAATTGCCAGCCAGGGGAGCGGGGTGAAGCGCCAGACGAACACTCAAGGCAACTCAAGGGGGCACAGAATTGGCAAGCGGGGCGGGAGAATGGACCGAGCAAGGAGGGGAGCGCGAAAGCCTTGCAGACACGTCACAAACGAAAGCAGAGCGGGGGCAACGTGGGGCCCCAGTGTGGGGCGTAGAGCTTCGCAGCGGCGTGCACATGATGAAGGCGGGCACAAAGGAAGCGAAGTCCATCGATTCCATGCGAGCGAGGCACCACAGAAAGCCCTCTCGGCGGGCTAGGGGCGTTGCGTAAAGGGTGCAGAGCATGGATGTAGAGAGGGCGGGGGGGAATGGAATGCAGCACCACGCAGCGACGAAGTGGAAGGCGGCTTGAAGCTCAGCAGAATGAATGCAAAACAGCCAGAAACCCACAACCAAAGCGAGGAGACAGCACCAAAGAACTGAAGACGAAGCCAGCGCGAAACTGGTGAGCAAGCTAAGACGTGGCAAGGGGTGGGGGAAGTGGAACGAGGTACAAAGCAGGAAGGGGCGCGCGGTGTGATAGTTCAAACACAGGACAGAGCAAGCCGTGGAACGGAATGGGGAGCGTGCCGCTCGTACAGTTAAGACAGGCATGCGCTGAAAGACCAAGGGGCGAACGTTGTAGACGACACAACAGAACCAACGACCACGAAACAAACGGACGGAGAGAAGCCGCGCAAGGCGGAGGGCATGCCGGTGGGGAGCACCTCGCAAAGCTTGGAAGTGGCTGAGAATAACAACAAAGGCAGAAGAGGAAGCGAAACGAAGCACAAGAAACGAAAGAAACACAACGCGGAACGGGGAACAGACTGACCCGGCAAAAGCGGAACACCCTGAGAAGAGCTGCCGCGAAAGGCGGTAGACAGAGCTGAAGGGGAGACCGACGGGGCGCGGCGCCGCGTGGTGTGAGGCATTCACGACGCCAGCCAGGACCAGGGGCCCCCGCTGTGGGCTCTCAGACAGTGGAGGAGCAGGAGAGCAGCGCCACGGCCTCGCGGTTCATAGCGGTAAGAAAAGAGGAACGAACGAGGGGCGGCGGCGTGTGCGGGTCTTGCAGCTTTGGCTGGGCGGGCGGGCGGGTCACGTGCGGCGGTTTAGGCGGTAAAGCCACGCAAGCATGTCCCCACACACGTGGCGCGCGGGGCTTCGTCCGCTCCCGCAGCGAGGACCGACGCGCGCCACGACGGCCCCACGGCTGTTTTGCCCTTAGCAGGCTAGCGGCGGGCTTACTGAGTGGCCGCTGCTTGCTGACGTAGGTGAAGGCATTGGGAGGCTTCGCGGGGTGGCTGACGGGCTGCAGAAGTTCTTGGCTGTCGGTCTTCTAGGAGCGCGCCTGCTTGATTCTAGGAGCAGAAGCTTCTGACTCTAGGAGCGGAAGTCTCTGACTCTAGGAGCAGGCGCCTCCGGTTCTAGGGCCAGAAGTTTCCAACTCTAGGAAAACAGAACCGGCCCCAACTAGGTAATTTGTGTACTCTCTTGAGTCCATACTCCTTGGATACTTGCACAGTACTGTGAATTTTTTATAGGATTAAGTACTTACTCGTGCTCCTTCTCCTTTAGGCTATGCTCCTTTAGACTGCCGCAACCTCGTCTAACTCTAACCTGTTCTTAACAACAACACTAATAGTCGTTTCCGCTCGTGGTCCGTTATCTCCTGGTCGTGATGAGCTACGACAGAGAATAGCCGAGTTGGAACAGAAAGACGCAGATACCAGAATCGAAAACGACAAACTGCAGACCGCAGTGGAAACACTGGAACGTGCCAACGAAGAGCACGTAGCAATCATAGACCAACTGCGGTTAGAAGGTAGTGATAAAAGCGCAAAGTTGAGGAGCGACTACGAAGCGCAGCTAGCTGAGAAAGAAAACCGATTACAGGATTTGCTGTTTCAGGTTGGCGAGCAGGCGAAGGCCGCTTTGGAGGATCCTTCGAGACGAGTAGGCAGTGATGAGGAAGAAGCAAACCGGAAGAAGGAATTCGAAGACCTAGAGGAGCAATTGCGCGACGCCGATGAGCGCATTGCTTTTCTTGAGGAGCGTGAACGCACCTTGTCCGCTGACCTGGACAACGAACGCGCAGCTCATCGAGAGGATATGCTCAGACTCGAAAATGATGTGGAGACCTTGAACATGGAGTTGGAGCAGCAACGAAGGAAAGGACAGGAGATTGATCTGACAGGAGGAGTAGGGACGCCCTTTCAACATGCGCCAGGAATTTCCGCAGACTCACCAGCTACTGCATCAACGAAGGACCAGACCCCGGCCGACGACCACGAAGCCATGGTTCGACAGTATCAGCGGAAAGTTTCAGACCTAGAAGAGGAGATCCAACGAGGAAAGGATAGGTTAGCCAAGGCAGAGACTGACTTCGAAACCGCAAAGGGTCAACTAGAAGCTGAGTATCTAGCAAAGATGCAAGCTCTGCAACAGATAACAACCGCAAGAACTCACTCTCTAGATGAACAACCACCTTCGAGCACGGCCACGGACCCGCGTGCACATGCGGAAAATGACATCAACATCGACAATGGCCTTGAACAGCCACAGGCTACTAGAAATGCCTCAACTTCTTCGAGAAAAAGTGGAGCTTTTGCGCTGCTAGACGAAGACTCGTCTGCGACGCCGTCTCAAGCTTCTACTTTGAGGACTAATACACCACGTGAGGCGGGTCATGGTGCAGTAGCAGGTGAAGACAACTACGTTTTCGGAGCTAGTAGCCGCGACGTCCAGGATTTGATGTTCCAGGAAGAGATCTCCCAAAAGCAGAGGCAAATCATCGACTTGCAAGTGCAGACACAAGAGTTGCGCAACGAACTGCACGAAAAAGAAGAAACACTTCGAGAAAACGAAGCGACGTATATGACGGAGTTGCAGGAACTGATCCAGAAAAACGCCGCGGACAGATCCGCAATAGAGCGCGAATTCGAAGCGAAGATAGGACTTCTTACGAGTAATGTGAAAATAAAGTCGGACGAGATAGAGCAAGCGGAGGAGCGACTGTTCAAGCAGAGTGAGGAGATCGTGAAGCTCAAATTGAGTTTGGAAGAAGCGAAGGAAGCTCTAGGAAAAGAGAGTTTCATGGTTGGAGACGCTCTTTCTATGACGGTCGACGAAAGCAGTATTTTGATGAGTCGGATGACGAGGGGCGGGAACAACAAGACCGGTAATAGTTTTCTTGGAGGTGGAGGCGCGCTTTATCCTCCTTCTGGAGAAGGCGAGCAGGCTGCCACGAGGATTGAAGCAGGTGTACTAGGTGGTGATCCTGTGCCTCAAGTACAAATAATTAGCGCAACTGACGATGCAGAAGGGGGAACGGAGTCCTCCGAAGTAAGAAAGGGCACTAGCAACGATGTTCTAGAGTCCAGTCAACCAATCAGTTCGCAGAGATCTAAGGAGATGAATGGCGGTAGTCCCGACATTGTATCTTCCGGAACACCGACGTCTGGCGGCAAGGCGTCGTCTGTCCAAGGATCAGGTCGCAAGTTCCTCTCCATCGATACTGGCGCAGCAGGTCCACGGTTTCGACCGCCACCGCGACCCCTGGGCTCTCCTCGGAGTGCGGGTCCTTCGCCTAGAACACCAAAGTACAATGCTGATCGATTGGCGTTCGAACGCATGTGCGCGGACATGGGTATTGTCACGAGCCGCTCAGCCTCACCCGCACACTCAGCACGACCGGTTGGAATTGCGGAAGATGATGTTCTTATGGACTAGACGCAACCAATGACCCAATGACTTCGATATTTTAGAGTAGTTTATAGAACGGATGTAGGATGGACTTGGATGGATCGGATGGACCCCCCTGATTCTTCCGATCCTACTTGAAATGGTGGGAATTTAATAACACGAAGACGAAGAGACCCTAGACTGCTCAGCTGATCCACCGCATTGAAGCCGCGGATTGGGTGCCTGCCATTCGTGCCAACCGTTCCATTCGTGCCATGCCAACCGGCCCCCAGAAGCCTTATCAGCTCTTCTCTTAGTACTTACTTGATGCTCACTCTTCTAAGAACCTGCTGACCTCTGGCCCTGGTATTGGACTAGACACAACCGATGACCCAATGACGCAGCATCTGTTAGGAGCTACAGCAGCATCTTCGAGTACACGTCCGCGAGGTGCTGAAGAAGGAGAAACAGGAGTGAGTACTCACGTGAAGACTCAGGAGGATGGAGGCATTGCTGGTGGACTTGCTGACTCAAGTGGAGCAAGTAGTCCGTTGTTGTGGTACTATTACAAGAAAAATTCCCTGACCCAGGGTTCAGCGGTGTGCGGTCCTTTTTTGAAAGAGGAGATGCGCGCAATCCGAATGAAGGAGGAGGATTTTTACTTATGGTGGTTACTGTAACTTTTTTTTTCGCGCAATCCGAATGAAGGAGGAGGATTTTTACTTATGGTGGTTACTGTAACTTTTTTTTTCGCGCAATCCGAATGAAGGAGGAGGATTTTTACTTATGAGAGTGGGAGTTGACCTTAAGCACCCCTTCTGGTTCTAATTCATCTCTGTGCTCAATGATCAGGGATTTCTAGTTGTGGTTTTGAAGCTCTCTATTATACATACACTTGTTATGGCTAGCTTGTTTTTATTGCTTGTCCTTTTCGTCATCCGATTCCTCCAAACGCATAGAACATCCTTCTGTCGTCAAGCGGATGCCCCTGTTCACTTTCTACTTCCCGTTCTCTGTAAAAGAGTCCGAACCTTCGGCATTACCTCTAATCTACAATCGAGACACGATGGTAAAAACATCTCGTCACGGAACCACTTGGGTTCCTCTTACTACAGTTTTTCCCGCTACCGAAAGCTACCAAAATGCTTTCAAAAGCGACACTCAGGATGCGATGTCAGTGGAACTTGGTGCCGCGGCAGCAGAGCTCGTGTCTTCGTCGGCAGAGTCTGCTAGTGGAGGACCTTCGAACGCTGCCCTTCTCGATCCTAGAGCTGACCTCATATCGGAGAGCTCAGTGACGGAAATTGGACAAGCCTTCCAACAAATCGAGGTTTTGGAAAAACGAGTCTTGGCTCAAAATGCTGCTCTAGTGCAAGCGAAACGAGTGGTAGCGCAGCATGAAGAGAGAATACGGCAGAAGAATATGGAGCTGAGTACGGTTGGAGCGAAATTGCAGCAAAGTAAGAAAGTTCATCTCGACATACTTCTTACACTTCATCATAGATGATTTAGATGCATGATAGTGATGATGTGCCAGACCAGTAGTTCCTTCTTATGACGAGAAGAACAATGACGAGCTACAACAATAATAATACAGGACAATCATGAACAAGACGATAAGGATAATCGTAATCCCCACTTTTCCTACTCTTTTATAAACCACCAGGTAAAGAGGTCCAACGCAACAGCGTCGACTATGCTGGAGGGAACAAGCTGCTTGATGACTCTGTACATACGAGCACCGATGAGGGGTCTTTGTCCTCGTCGTCAATCCTGAGCGAGGCCTCATCGGATGAAGTCCTGCAGATGTTTGTCTCAACACAGGCGAAGTTGGAGAAGATCATCGCAGAAGACGCCAGTTGTCCAGAAGATGAGGCGAGAGTGATGCTACTCGGGGATGTCATCGCAGCACTGAAAACGAAACTCGCGATGAGCGGACAGCCTGTGCCGCTTGACGACAGGAGTACAGGGCCTAACCATGATGCTGGAGTTGCAAACACGTCTCCTCATGATGAAGAAGACGTTGCTTCTCCAATGTTGTAGTGTCCCATCTGCATCTACACCATCATTGAATGCTAACGACTTAAGTAAGTAGATGAGAATGCCAGAAGAGTATCTAGTACTATGCGCGTACTTCGCTACTTGAAAATTTTACTCAACAATCAACACCATTATTTTTTTTAGGATTTGTAGATTACAACATCCAAACAAGTTTACTTCGGGAATACGCTATGATAATTACATTGATTTACATCAAGAATTGAAATTGTGGATATTGAGACGTCACCTCGCGACGCCGACATAGTAGTACGCGTTCAAAATTAGTGAAAAATGTTAGGAACATGAAAAAACAAGTGCGAAGGGTCCTACTTTGCGATGTTCTACACATCTTCTTGTAGGAGAAACGTTTCACCATCTTCACATAGGAAAGGCGCACCACCATCGGTCTACTCTCAATGAATGCAATTCTTCTTCTGCACTATTGCGTCTCCTGCCCGAGACTGAGAGCAGCATACTTAGGCTGTCTCGGTAACTCGGTTCCATCGTGACATAATCGGTCTTGTTGTCAGCCTAAAAAAATCGGTCTTCTGGTTGTCACCTGGCTGTCTAAATCCGATAATCGGTTCCCTTCGTCTTGCTCTTGTTGTTATCGGTATGATTGATTCTCGTCAACTACGTTACCCCAACCACCTGCTCCTCTCTTCGGTCCCCTAAGGATTTTGATTGGAGTTATTGATTCGCTATGTCACATGAAAATGAATAGTTCCGCATCAAACACCAACGTCACTTGAGCCACAACATGTCTTGATCCACCAGCTCTAGGTCGTTTTTTTGGCTCTCCAGTCCGAAATAGAAGGAGTCCCTAGACGAGAAAAATGACGACCTGTATCTTCGTAAATGGTCTGATTGACCACGTCTTGCGGAATCCGATTCACTACCCGGGACCGCATAATCAGTACTTCTAGAAACACATTTTATCTAATTGGCATTGGCTTCTTCCTTTTCATAAGGTTGGGGCTTCGGCTTAGGTCCAGCGGCGCTCAAAGCACTCAAATAAAACAGCCGGTTAGTTTTTACCTCTAGAAACTTAGCGCTTCCAACAGCGACTTTATCTAAAACCACGAGCAGCACGATCACGGCGTATTATACTCATGATCCCTCTTCTTGTCAGGTGTTCTTCACGTAGAAATTAGCTAACACCTATGTGACACCCACGAACACGTCTCTTGGCAAAAAAACCTCTCTTCAGCAAAAGCATCCGCACGACTCGCGGACTGCCGCAGTTGGAGCCATGGCGTCAGCTCGAATTGATCTGGGAAGGTGTGGGACGTTTTGTCAAGATGACCATTGAAAAAGGACAGTCGGTCTACATCTCGAAGTTTGGCACTATCTCTTTCCGATCCACGTTGAAGGACGCGCAGACGAGACACTCACGCAGACTCATCTTGGATCCTTATTTTCAGGTACCGTGTTGCTATCTCTTCACCTACTTTATCTTTGAGAGATTTCCATATCCATGATCCTCGACGGACGTAGATGAAGTTCTTCTAGTGCAATAGTGAAGTAGATTTTAAACAAAATGACTGCAAGAACGAATTTCTTGAAACAAAATCCAGTAAAGGTTAGTGATTCCTTTCTACTAATTCTAATACTACAACTAGGAGGCTTCCGGATTATGATGCTTAAGGCTATTTTTTAAGTAGATTCTCTCTTTCTCTTCTCTCTCTGCTCCATTAACTAAACCCTCTGGCACTTGTCTCACGCTTAATCCGTTATGAAAACAAAATCCACTACGACTACATCAATTCACCAAACTACACATCCAGCCTTGCGACGAGATGAAGGAACACCTCACGAAAAAGCCAATCAAGGTTGTCACCGAAAAAGGCGCGCCGCCACTTGGTGTGTACGATATTCCTGCAAGATTGTGCTATCTCAATGAGAAACCGATTGCGGCTGTTTGCTACCTGCCTCTCTCAGTTGTCCACAGTGGCATCCGCAATATGTTTCAGGCTATCTTGGACCTCACCGCTAGAGGATACCCGTTGAAACTCGAGATGAAGGATGTGTGCGAGGTACTCCTGTCAATTGGAATGTAGTCACAATTCTTGAATAATCCCTATGTGACTTCTTGTTCTCCCCAAACAACGACAACCACGCATCAAAATTCAGATCTGTATCGAAGACAGAGATTTCAGTTACGAGTTTTCTCCGTTGGTGTATTCTGCTGCAGCGTTGCACGGAGACAAATTTTTGGGCAAAATCCATGAACCGCGCAAAACTTTGCAACAGTTATGATTGGAGCTTTGATCATTGCGATTGTGACTGCTACAAGATTGTGCAGTGGTTGTTACTAGAAAGAACTATCTTTTACGTATCTCTAAATCTATCCGTATCACTGACCAAATTGAAGAGCTCCTTGAGACCGGATTCGCGCGAAGTGTTGCGGAAGCGCGCCTACACGACACTGCTCCGAGACTACAGTGGCGACCTCAACACCATCAGTGGCATTCGCGCGCAGGCACCGAGGGATCCCTTGTAAGTCTAACTGACTCGTGGATGGAAGGAGTAAAGAAGGAGAGGGAACTACTTGAGGCAGGAGAAGTTGTATCCGGACTATGGCTAAGACTGACTATCTATCGATTACAATAACAAATATCATGAACAGCATTGAATTACTTACAAATCTATTCTAACAGTCCATATTAGAACATTATATTGGCAATATTTTGACAAGCTAAGACTACTTCTTCAGGAGATTACATTCCTATTATTCACCAGTCTCTTTGAGAGCGCACCCAATAGCAATATTGGGGGCTTGAAATTCGTTGATTAAAATTTTCTTTTATACATGGACCCGACTGGTCCGATTTTGTGAAGACACTGATATGTATTGCAGCATAACGATAAAACGCGGAATCTACTAACTAATTCCAACATTAATATATCTACATCTTCAACATATCTACATCTTCTAACATCGCGTATACATTAACGCATACTATGAGCTTGGCATGACTTTGACTAATATTGATCACGAAAAAGGACTAGCTCGAAACTATCTACTACGCTTACGCATATTATTCTCCCGCATAATATCTATGAACAGCAAAAAGCATACAGTTGACGACATGATTTGAATGCAGTGATCCGTACTATGATGGAATTGAATGTTGACTACAAACTAGATTGCGAATATTAACTTGAACAGGAAAGCGATTTCACAGGACGTAATTGAGCTGGTTGTACAGATACGAACTACTACCCAGCATCCATGATAAAGAGAACGTACTAGTACAACTGTAGGACTTGAGTTAGTCAGCGACGAGGACGTCCACTGTCTCTATGGCAACGTCGATAGAAGAAGCGATGTTCTTTTTCTTCATAAAAGAGCGCAAAATGACGCCGCACCACGAAATGATAGGCTAAAGGAGCCATGAAGTACCAAGATTTACTAGCGTTTTGGTCTTGCACTCGAAGAAAAAACCGAAATACCTGGTGGTAGGAGTGGTGTATACATGGGAATAACTTGATTCTCGCTCCACCTGGAAGCGCAAGCAGCATCAAAACGAAGAAGGAAAACAGTCAAAAAAAATGTGGCGTCTATCTTCAACAACGTCTTCGAGCTCCTCGAGCGCTTTGAGGGGACGAGGTTTGATATCCCGGACCGCCTTGATAACAAGTCCCGCACCATCTTCTTCTTCGTCAAGAGGAACGGGATCCTTCTTCAAGCAGAGCAGACGTTTCCTCCAGACGGATAGCGATAGCCTTGGTGCTTCGAGTGGCAAGATGCTTGCGTACGATGAGTCGATGCGCTTCGATAAAACGGGAGACCGTTCTTCCGCACTCGTTCGTTATCGGATCAGCTCAGATGAGATCATTCGTCGCGAATACATGCGCTACGACCACGGTGTGCGCATCGGCCGGCTCCTCGAGGATTTAGATGCAGGTGCCGGCGATGTCGCGGCGCGACATTGTTACCTAGGTAGTCCGCATCACGAGATGACCGATAATGTGACAGCCTGTGTCGATGGCATTTTGATCGACGATCATCTCGGGAATATCGAAACGGATGGGAAAGATTTTTTTCTCGAAGGCAGGCTGATGTGGGTTGGGTCGGCGAGTATGATGATTCGGATGCGCGTATGGACGGCCGACGGGACCTGGGAACCCTCAAACCTTGCGGCATGCGGCTCAGCCAAGCCTGATGAAAGCGTGCCACCAAAACGACTGAAGAGTCAGGCATCGATTGCGTTGAAACGCATATACCAAGTAGCGGAACGGAATCCGGGACCAAACAGATTTGGATCGGAGCATTGTGGCATAGGAACAGATGGAGCTGTAGCGGCGTTGTTGTTAAGGCACGACTCTACCACCTTGTTTCCCTGTAGTTATGTGCGCTTGTTCTTCAAATTGGAACTTAACCTCATCCACCGATAGCAGGCAGATTGGAACTTAATCTCCAGGCAAATTGGAACTTAACCTCATCGACCGATACCCTGGATCCTTTAGTACCTCTAACCCCCCCTCCCGATAGGAAGAAGCTTCTTCAGGGAGATTTCTTGTTCGTGGCGCTTTCGAAAGGATCACGGAAGGCGGTGAAGATAAATGGTCTTACGACAGTGAGTGCAGAAGACAAACAACTATTTGCAGAGGGTGAGGCGATGCGTGCCAAACGCAAAGCAACGGCTGCAAAGGGGGGAAAAGGCTTCGCGCCGTGTTTATGTTGCTTAGTCACGACCAGCGTTTTGATGTTGATATTCTTGATTCATGATTCGTTTTTTCGAGGCAGAAGAAGAGTAAAAAGAGCACGTTGTACGTAGTCCCTATGAAGAGTAAATGAATGCAGACCTGCTCCCAAAGCCATCTTCTTCTAACAACTGCCGAAGAAGCCTCCTACCTGCATCTGATGCATACTCGCGGCTTGATGCGCCATGCTGCGCCAGCGAAAGACATGTTTGACTATCTCTTCAAGTCCCAGCCCCTTCCAGAGGGACACTTCTTGCCGGACGCTCTAGACGGAGAACAGATGGCGCTAGACGGAGACAAGTCGACATCGTCCCAGATCGTTCCTATCTGCCAGACACAATGTCGGAGTATCATATCGACTTATGGCAACAGAGCTTAACGTCCTTTTTAGAGAGTAGTTACAACTTGTCCTGAATCCTTTGAGCAAGTCTATGCATCGGCATCCTATGAAGATCATACATAAGATAAAGGAAACACTACACATACAACACTCCTCATTGGATATCGGAAATGAGCAAACAATGTCTAATTCCCACAGCCTCAGAGTCAGAATGCTGGCGGGAAGATATTTGGTGGACAATTGATGCGACAGGCCTACGAACTAGCAGTCCAGAATATCCGTCTCCTGCTGAACGCTACAGGTCATTGTGTCGGATTGAAAGCCCTCGTCATCGAGGACACCGTATTCAAAGCGCCCGTTCCGATAGGGGCTTGCTTGAATTACTTTATGAACAACTTCTACAAGAAGTAACTTCAACTTAGTTGAAGTGGATGTGGTAGTCGGTGATTGTCAAAGCCAATCATGATGGCGACTCTTGACGATAATCTTGATGTTTGGAAATACAACATGATCCCTAGAAATCTTCGGAAATCACTATGGATACCTCATCGTCATCTCTAAAACATCGAGTCACGTGGTGTACACGAAAGGACGCTACGCTCAGGTTTTCGTCACGGCTCACGTGCACGTGATCGGCGCACACTCAACTGTATGAAAAATGGCAATAATTATTTTCCTTACCTCCATGCGCCGAAGATGTTGAAATGTACCTGCCCTAGAATTTTTACTCAGATTAGCTTCGAGCCCGAATCAGAACTACTACTAGTACTAGTACTCGTACTGACTTCTCTGCTTCTACTTCTACTTCTACTTCTACTTCAGGTAATTATACGAATACTAAGCATAACCTTCTATGATCTTCACTCCCCAAGAAACCCAAGCACAATCCCATCCCCGTGTTCATCCCACTACCTTGCAAACACGTTTATGTATACGTTTGAGGCGAAGGAGAGGGACTTTCCACACATCGTGCCGATCTCCTATGCTGAGATGATGCTCAACCTCAAGGGCCGCCGTGCGTATTATAGTCGCTTCTCTCCGAGGGAAGAGTAAGAAGATGAAGATGTGTATAGTACTGCAGAAGATGATTGGGGTGCGTAATATAGTCGCTCACCTCCGGAATGAGATTCCTTGGGGACGACGCAGACTGAATAGGAAAGTAAATGGACAGAAGTAGGGAAATCGATCGAAAAGGGAGTGACGTGGTCAGCATTTGAAAATATTGACTACTGCAGAAGATGAATGTATAGTACCAGGAACGATGAAAGTAACAGCCACTGTATAGGGAATGTACGAGGTCATAATTCATTTTCATGCGAACATTAAGTGCAGACAGGATGAATCAGCAGGTTTGAGTTTCGTTTCCTTGAACAGCGCCATAGAAAATCCTGTGGCAGGTTCTGGTATGGTGGCAGTATTCTATGACACGCGGCATTGTTGTCCACCGCGTTCTCCCTCTCCGTGTTCCGCTTTGAATGCAGGACAAGGTTGGACAAGGGTGAAGCAAGGAATGATAGAGAACAGTATCTCTGCGGCAGCGACTGTTATCAACACTAGTAATGTGAAATCCAGCACACCGCCAGAACAAGGCATCGAGAAATTCGAGAGGCGGACATCGAAGAGGTCGTGATATCTGTAGAAGTGCAAGAAGTAGTTGTTGAGCTTAGTGATCCATGCTATAGCCTATGAAGCAAAAGATGAAGATTGCCATTCATTGAGCATAAAGCTGTAGCCACGAACACGACTACTTACCTTATTCCCGGCTTCAGTTCTCGCAGGCTAACGCGCAATCACAACTACAAGCACGCAACGGGAAGTACCGAATAGTGAAGGGAGACAGAGCAACGACTTCAACTCCGTCGTCATACGCGCAAGCTCCTGATGCATCTGCAGCATTGAGGATTTCCTACGAAAAACAAGAACACTTATTGGCACAGAGGACGAGATAGACAGGGCCACTACTCCTCATCCTACAATCAGTTCTTTATGCCGGACTTCGACTTCTTGCATGGCCCTTCCTCATCCTACAATCAGTTCTTCATACCGGACTTCGACTCCTTGCATTATCAACAAGATCAACTACGACATACCACCACAATCATTGTCGAAACGTCGAGGAGGACAACCACAACTATCGACACGACAACTTCGATTGACTAATGCAGGTGTCTGGTTCGTCATCTAGCAAAGGAGGTGCTGGAGAAGTGGAGCTGAAGCAGCCACTGATGTCACAAGCTGGCGATCCTTTCTACGTCGCCAAAGATGAGATCGAGGCGGCGCTCCGCAGTGTTCGGCAGATGTGCCAGGACTTGGAGATGAATGCTGGGGGGAGTAGCAGTTCGAGCTCCTCGAGGGCGGCTGACAGATCGGGCCCGAGGAAACTCAAACTGGGCAACGAAATTGTTGCGGAGATACAGCAATTGCAGTACTAAGATTGAATGTTTTTCTCAAGAAGAGAAAGAGTTTCTTGAATTCTAAGGCCAATGAAATTGCTGCAGTGGTTGTTACCCTCTACTTTTCCATGTCTTGATGAATGCGGAGACCATTTTTTTCTGCCATTGCATCTCTCTCCTCCTACGATCAACTACATTTTATGTACTTACCTTGTTTCTACCAAATCAATGCGGTCCACGTCCATCGAATCCTTTTTCTCTTCTTCACAGGTACGACTTACAGGATGTCCAGACGACTATTGGGATAGTAGAAGGCAACCCGTCGAAGTTTAGAGTAGACCAGAAGGAATTGCAATCCCGGAAGGGGTTTGTGCAGCAGACAGAGAACTCGCTAAAGCAAATTCTAGCGTCGACACAAGCGACCATAAAGAGGATCGAAAGTAGCGGATCGGGGGAAGCGAGACAACCTGTATTGACTACTAACTACATGTAGAAGTTGAGCTAGACATAGTTGAGTCACACATAGAGGCAGGTGGAGACTTGCACAATATGTCTTATCCTCGAATCATGATGTTGAACTTCAGTGACAGGGATGTCAACAGTTGAAGTTGACCATTTCGATGTTGGCACTGTTGCAATATATATGGAATCTGTTCGCTTACTACACTTCGACTCCGATAGTTCTCAACTACAGGTTGGTAACCGCTTAGAACGCGAACGAGAAATGGACGAAGTGGTGCAGATGGGAAGGCATCAACAACGGCAGCTTGTGTCTCGACAGGATGAGCAACTTGCGGAGCTTTCGAAAACCACCGAACGTCTCAATCAAACGGCATTGGTATTGCTTTTCTCGATTGATGAAATAAGTACTTTCAATGCGTGGTACGACGATCCTCGCTGAAACACGGATGTTGACATTGACATTCATGTTGTACTATGCTGCATCTTGTAGAAGTTGTATAACAAGAACAAGAACAACTTCAGGAAGTTGTTCTACCTTCCAAGGTACTTAAATCCGACGGCAAATACACTCCCTTATCATTCAAAGGTAATCAATACCGAGTTAACCGAGCAAGCGCGGATGCTGACAGAACTTGACGAGGATATTGATCGGGAAACAGAAAAGTTGAATTTTGTGCTTCGGAGATTAGGCATATTGATGAAGACCTCTGATTCCAAACAGCTTTGGACGATTCTAGTCCTTTTCTGCATATTCATGTTTCTACTCATGCTTGTGATTGGCTGACGAGGGCCGCATCAAACCTTCGTTCTTTCTACAACAAAGAAGATTGAGAAGATGTTGACAAATACGACTCTACGAAGCCGTACTACAAGACCGATTGTTGTAGTGCCTTCTTGTCTGTGTGAAGGTTGAGAATGACTTCTTGTGATGTCTTAACTGCACGTGAGACACAGACAGTTGTGACGACCATTGAGATATTTTCTGTTCTCTGAGCTTTCCTCGGTTGCGAGAACATGCATTTATTTTGAGAGAGTAGTGAGAGAATTTTTTTGATCGTTTTTTGTGATGAATGAGCGGAATGCTGACGAAAAATCTGTTCCTGACCGAGAGCGACCGCGATATGCATCTGTCAGAGAATCGATCCTGAGTGTGTGTTTGTTTTATCACGACAGTTGTTCTCTCTGGCTGAGTGACCACAAAGCTGGCCGAAGCATCTGTGCATTGAGCGTGATTTTCACGAATCTCCGTGAAGCCTTTTTATCCATCTATCACGATCCCCACGCAAACGACCACCAACCTTCACCTTTCTCCTACCAAATGTCTACAGCTCTTTTCGTTTCTTGTATGCCTCCCCGAAACGCAACCACCTCTTTCTACATTGATACCCATAATTGTTGCAGGACGAAGATTTTTAGAGACCACATCTATAACATCAGAGACTTTTAGAGTAGAGTAAGCAACAAGATCAACACCGAGACCAATATGGCACCACCACCAAACATGGCTGCCCACAAGGGCATGAGTCCTGCATCTACCTTGATGCTCGAAGATGCCCTGAGGAACATCGTGGAGGGCAAGGGATGGTTGACCCGCGATAAGAAAAGCGGACTCGTCCCGATGGGCCAGATGTCAGTCTTCGGCAACTTTCCACCAGACTATGTGCCCAAAAGAGTAAGGGAAAATGTCAAGGTATTTTTCTTTTTCTTGGTGTAGTTATACTTGTCTTTGTGGTCAACACAGTCATTGGTAGTTATCCGCATATGAAAGCAATAGCATGAGCATGTTTAATGTTATGTTTGCGGCACTTTTTGTAGACGTAGTTAAACGAAACATGAAAAGAACCGCTGGTGCTGTGAACCTAAAAGAAAGAAAAACATGATCATTTTTCCATTCTCCAAAACCTCGAAACTAAACAGTTCGCCACGAACTCTCCCATCAAAGCGGCTGCGAGTAAGAGACAAACTGCCAAGAGCCGACGACCGATCGCTCCCACTGAATTTCGACGATTCTACGAGCGTGGTGACTTGCCCATCCAGATCGATCATTCCAAGGTTGGAGGCAAGTTGATGTGGAAAATCGATTTGGAGAAACTAGACTATCACCACTATTTGCCGATCTTCTTCGACGGTCTAAGGGAGAAGGAAGACCCGTTTCGGTACTGTTTGGTTTTTGATTGATGTTGTTGTCCATCATGAACATGATTTCTTTTTCTTACGTACTCCTGGCACTCCTGGTAGGTAAGTAGTAATAGTGAGGTCGACTTCGAGTTGTTAATACGACTGTGTGGATGCGGTCATCGTTGCTCTTCTTTAGGACGACTAAGATCATGAACAAAAGGAATTCTTTTGCCGCACTCACTACACGATATCACGATATTACAAATACACAGATTCGTCGCTGTCTCTGGATGCTACGATATGCTTGCGGCAGGTGGAAGCAAGATCTTGCCAGTTGTCCCTCAGTTGATCATTCCGATCAAGACTGCGCTCAACACCCGTGACGAAACTATCATTTGCACAGTCTTGAAGCTTCTGATTGAACTGGTGCAGAGTGGAGAGATGGTATACCTAAAGTATGTATATCTTCTGCTTAGTTAGGTTGATTTTAAGATCATTAAGTTCGAAGTCGAACAACAGCACTGCAATGTAAATGTTGCTGCAGAGGTATCCTTATTCATCTCTGCGGAAGTATAAAGAAAAGAAAAATGAGAATTATGCGGAACGGTGGACGCTCAACCTTACCAACACTTCTATCAACAGCCTGATCAGCATCAGCTGATCATGAACATTTTGATTCTTCTAAAAACATCCCTTTTCTTCCAATGGACCACCTCTCTATCTCACCCCCGTGAATCTCAGATCGGCGAAGCCTTGGTGCCGTACTACCGTCAGATCTTGCCGATCTTCAACATCTTCAAGAACAAGAACGTGAACATCGGAGATCAGACCTACTACGCGCAACGCAAGAACCGCTGTCTCGGCGACCTGATCCATGACGTGTTGGAAGCCTTCGAGATCCATGGAGGCGAAGACGCTTTCATCAACATCAAGTACATGATTCCAACCTACGAAAGCTGCGTGCTTTCCTAAATGGATGTTGTTGGAACAGCTCAGATAGAAGATTGGGTCAACGAACTACATAGACATACTAGAGAAGCTTATACTAGGAAATAAGTTTTTATTTGATGGATCTCTTCTAATTTTTATTCGTACAACATAAATCATGTGACAGACAATTACAGAAACAAACAGCATAACTTCTATAATTAACGTAGTAGATACAAAAGGTATGACAACTTCTAAGTGAGTAAGCATAACAACTAGTACAGAGTTCTTTGACGATTAACAAGACAACGACTACAACATCAACAATTCTTCAACTACATGTAGATAATATCTTTTCAAAATCGACGAAGCCTAGAATGTATTTGTAAAAAACGTTGAATTTATTTATATTTTCGTATTCTTGGCAGGTAATTGAACAGGAGATGTTTGAACAGTAGAGCCTGACGGACGGGGAGGACCCTTCTCCTTCATCATCTGTATTATTATTACAAATGCGTAGACGAGATTGAGATGCTGCTCGGACCTGCTCAGTAGAACTATTAGGAAGACGTAGGACAAGCATTTGAGCACGACAACATAACAACTGTATCTATAGAATTGGGGATAGATTGAATAGAGCTTGTTTTCCATGGTCTTGTCGTGTAGTTTATTTGAACAAAGTAGAAAGTAGAGGAACTAAACGAGAAGCAGAAGAACTACATAATGCACAGCAGCTCATGACATGATGCATAAGGACGACGCTGACGCTGATCACTTAGCCTGCTCGGACCAACTCTTCCTCGACAAGACCATGGTGAATATGTTTTTTTCAGGACGAACATGCACTATATTCTATTGGGAAAAAATGAAAATATGTGACTGCAACTGTATATACTAAACTGTAACGCATATTTTCGACATGTCAACATACTACGGGAAAAATACGTGCTCTTTGTTCAATATGCAGCTAGAAAGGAGAAATTTAGTATTTACTAGCGCACCATTGCAAATGCAGTGAGGAGGATTCAATACTGCTTCTTGGACGAACAGAAACTAGTACAACAAAGGCTTTCATCAATTTCTCTTTCATCTGGACCATTGCTCAAATTCAAAAAAGATATGAAGAAAGCCCGAGGACGAGGCCTCTTGCTAGCCACTGTGTTCCTTGTGTAGTTGTAGTGACCGGAGTTGAAGTTGTAGTGTTTGATTCTCTTCTAAGAATTATCATGATGAGTGTGTGAAGACGAAAACGGGGAGCAAAGTAGCGAAAAAAGTAGCTAAAGGTGGTCGTGTCCTAAATGAAGAAAAGAGCAAATGAATAAAGGAACGTAAGCCCTAGTTTTTGGTCCTCTGCAATGCTTGTACCAAGGAGTAATCCGGACTTTCAACAATCTGTGAGAGTCATGCGATAGAAGCAAACGAAATAATCCTAGGTATACTTCTTACTTTCACATCTTTCAACTTCATTAATACATCACAGTACAACCTTAGTGGTCTAGTCCTCTCTCAGAAGAAAGAACATGGCACGAGTGGGTGATAAAGTCGTCACGCAGCTGTATCAGGCTGCGCTGGATACGGAGGAGCAACTTGATGACGAAATCGATCGCCTCAGCAAGCTAAAGGAGGACGATCTGGAAGAAATTAGAAGGAAGCGATTGGAGGTAAGCGTGACTCGTAGTTGTACTAGGTAGATGTTAGTAGTTGTAGATGATTTTCATCTTAATTTTTGTTGAGTATTAGATTCTACCTGTAATCTGCACCGTCAAGGAGAATGACATTCATCAAAACCAATTATCCACAGGCAATGAAGGATCAGCACCGAAAGGCGCAAAGTGCTATCCGTGCTGGTTGCGGGAAATACGACGAGCTCAAAGACGAAAAGGAGTTTTTCCAAGCTGCCAAGGACAATCCTCGAATGGCATGCGTCTTTTTTCGGGAAGGCAACTATAATTTATGAAATGTTTTTTCCTTTCCCCCAACCCCAAGAAGTCCCCAAGAGCCCCAAGAAGACCAATTCCAAAACACTCCTTGTAAAACGACTTCCATGAAGACCACCTACGCCCCAAGCCTCTTTCATCTCCTTCCGACGTGATGACAAAGCATTTCGAGACACTGTGTCGGCGATACGTGACAACACGTTTTTGTCGAATCAATGCAGAGAAAAGCCAATTTCTCTCGGAAAAGCTCCATATCTGGATGTTGCCGAGTATCGTTTTGGTCAAAGATGGCAAAACGGAATACACTTAAGCCTGGATGGCTGGATGTGGACTAAGTCCTACTATTCACATCAAAAGAAGTATTGTTACAGACATCGATCTTGTCTTCTATCGTCTCCATCATGTTACTAGCGAACTAAATGGTAAATAAATGGTAGCTTTAGCTTTAGTATTACTAGTTCACCACGACTTGTTCTACGTATCACTCGTTCACCACTTGTTCTACTAGGATGCTCTAATGAAATATTCGCGGCTTCGACGAACTAGGAGGCATGGACTTCTCAACCGAACGCCTTGAATCGATTCTGAGCTACCGCGAAATCATTCCGGAACTAAACTAGTCCTGGGGGCTAGTTGTTGATATTGATCGATCATTATAGATAGGGGCGGATGGAGGGAAAGGATGAAAACCGATTCACTCAAGAATATTGGACCACAACGAAAAGTTTGAGTTAGATGCAACAAGCCATCATCAATCAGGAGGAGTATGACGACGGTTGTAGTGGTAGGAAATATTTTTTTTTTTTGGGTTTATTTTTGATTAGAATTCAATCCTGCCAAAGTGTAGTGGGAACGTTGAACTTAGTTTTGCTGGATGAACTATATTCTTTGTCGCATTGTACTTCTGCGTAAGCACAACTTCCATCAATCGTTCTCTTGCATGACAACTATAACTGTAAGATGGTGTTTCTTGACTGTTGGAAAAAAAACTGAACCTAAAGAAAGGTCCAAAAGGAGGAATGCGGATTCATTCGGTACGAAAGAAGTCAATAAAGAAACTTGATAGAGCAGAAGTAGAAGAGTACGTAGGTCAAGAATAAGAAGAGGGAGAAAGAAAAAGAGATATTTGCAAGTACAACTGCATTAAGAGAGAAAAAGAGAGATTTGCGATTTCGTGATTTATTTTCAGTGTCATTTCATCTGAAAAACCTGGATTTGGATCCCTAAAAATGTCTGTGATGTCATTTTTGAAGTAGTCCTCTCGACAAGTGTAAGTACTTCGATGAGTCTCAATCTACACTTCACAATGAAATAAAGTTGCCAGCACTCGTATGCTTTGAGTCACAATGTAGTTGACAAGCGGTCTGCAAGGACTAGAATTGGATATGGAGCCGTGTAAATAAAAGTAGTTGGACAAGAAAAGGTTCAAGATGACGAAGCCAACTCCGGCTTCGGCCATGCAGGCCCTTCCGATGGATGAGGAGGCCCGCAACAACCTAAACGAGCTGATCAACGAGCTCGATTCGCTCGTTGACGAAGTGCGCGCTAGCACCAAAAGTGCTATAAGCGTACACCATTTCCCGAATGAAAAAGTCCTCGGATGGCGCCTGCGGATCAACACTATGTGCCAGAAAGCGTTGAACCACAAGGTTCCCCACGTAGACTTCATGGAACAGGTGTGCGTATATGGGGAACGCTTGATGGACTGCCATATGTATAGCGTGGTTCTTTTACGGCAAGGATGAACTAAGGGAGTTTATTTTTAACCAGTTAATACATGGTCTTGGCATGATCGACCGCATTCCACTACTTTTCGCAGGACGAGCAGCGGGGCCGCGGGAAGACCTCGCTCCTCTAAAGCTATGCCTTCTCCCTTTCCTCAATTCCCAATCTCCTTCCTCTCTAATTCGAGGCGAATTGTTTGACCGCTTCAGTGATTTGTGCATGAAGTACGTGCGCGAACGAAATTACAATGTGACGACATTTGCCAGCACCGAGAAAGGTGGACCTATGTGCGAGCCCGACGTAGTTCGCGACCCTGTACGTTGTGCGAGAGTCACAGTACTAATTACAATGCAAGAACTTAGGAAGGTGAACGCAGCTGGTGCTGGTGCGATGACAAAAGAAAGAGAACCATGTGCATAAGGAGCACCTGCACCTGTTAGTTGAAGCACCTTTATTCTACGCTTCGTCCCGTCCTTTGAAGAGTCAAAGGAGGAAAATACAGCCTTGTTACTACCCCTCGTGGTCTTCTCCAACACCAGGTTCGATTTCTTCTGGCTCGTGCTTTCTGCGTTTACCGCTTGACTGTTCTTCGGGATGTCACACTCCAAAGAAGGGACTCTCTAGAAGACATGCGCTCTATCCTCCTCGATTTGCAGAACGGAGTTTCTCTTTATGCGTTGGAGTGATACAACCACAGCTCTCAGTCTCAGTCCCTTGTATTAAATATGATTTCAAATAATGATGAAAATGCTTCACAGACACAGGTGAGCAGCAGCAGTCCTTTGTAAATAACTCGAAATGAAACAAAATGCTTCACAGGAGGTGAGCTCCACATGTAGTGGTATGTCCTATTTTTAAAAATGCCGGTTATTTGTGATTCTTCTAATTTCCATTGGTGAATTTCCCTGACTTGATACGGCAAAACCAGGAGGAAGGCCCGCGCCATCTGGACTTGCCGGAAAACGTAAGCCTCCTCATCGAAGAGGTCTGCTATCCGCTCGTCTACAACGCTCTGTTGACTGCGATGCGAATAGCCAAATTTCTGAGGAAAGCGGGATACGGTACAAACAATGACGCATAAAATTGGATACGCTCCTCTGTTCCTGTTGGACTTGGACGGCCTGCTTGTTCGCGGCTCTCTTTTCCGTCTCAATCATTCTTGCTCGTACTACAATAGATACGATTACGACGATGGATGCAACAGAGTCCAGACTTTCATTTCCAACGTGACGACAACCCTTTTACAACCTAGCACCTCTCGTCTTAGGTTATGTCGCCGTACCTGTTTTGGGTTGGATTTCAACCGTCACGAGTGAAAGCTTTCTGCCTCTTCAGAATGTGCAATTTCTGCCTTTCCGGTTACGAGTGAACCTGGAGATAGTCGCGTGTCTCGAAGCCTCCCAGGGAAGCGAATATCTAAAGATTAAGGACTGGTCTGTATCCCTATTCTGTAATACAACTGCTGCTCGCGGTTGATGACTGTTGTATCACTTGAGCGTAGTGCTTGTGCTATGTGTCCTCGAATTGAAACGATGTCACAACTTCTGCAAAGACTGATCATCATCTTTTTGACACAACGTCCGACAAAGACATTGGCAACATTGAGATTGATGATTCCCAAGTACGAGTAGAACACCTTCTAAGAAAAGCGCAATGCATGCAGTGGACCAATCCCTGGCTCAGATTCAGGCCCATGCTTAAGGGTTTCCGAATTACATCCCTCACTACCATCCTTGGCTCCTTTTCAAGGGGAAAATAGGTCAAGGATGTTCTGAAGAATGCAATTCGGCAACCTCTAACATGCAGACCTGGAGAACCTCGTAGCCCCAGTACCCTTAGACACTCTCGAGATGCTGCGGATATGCAAGACCCGGTTACAGATGCTCCAAGCAAAGTACGGCTTCTGGACAAATTGCCTTACAAGTGGAGCCGTTGGGGATAATTTGAACTTATGGTGGAGCAGTTGGAGGAAATACTATTAAAGCTCAGCACTCAATGGTCACTGACTCTGAACGGAAGAGACTCCCTTTAAAGCTCTCCCCTTTCCCTTCCTTTTCCCCTGTTCTCTAAAGGGGTCGCTTCTTCGATCTCAGTGACCAACCCCAATGACCATTGAAAGCTGAGCCTTAATACTAGATCGATTTTTCTGGATAGTACTGTGATGGGACGCGCTCCGGTAGTTCAGGTTCCTTACCTCTAGGTGTAGTCTTCACTCATTTCAAGCACTGTTCTCGCCGCTTCAAAGCTTATTTGAGAGGACGGTAAGAGCTTTTGACGTTCTTGAGTAGTGAAGAAGATTTCCTGGCTCATCATCGTCAACATCATCATCATCCTCTTCTTTTGCAAGCTCCAATGATCGCACTGCTGACCCAGAAGGGAGGCGCGGCATTGCTTCCTACCGCAGGTGTGGACTTCGAGAACACACATTTTTACCTCGCTTCGTTGGTGGAAGCCCTCAAAGTGCGGGGTCCAGGGAGCTTTAGTCGGGCTTTTCTGTCGGAATTCGTTTCCTCTACGAAGGAACAGGAAGCGCAGTTGAAGTTTGGTCTCCTTGGTCGAAGCGGGAAGGTTCCACAGCCTCCAAAGTGCTTTGGAGCCTACTTGGCAGACGTGAATTCGAAAGATCTGCCTGCGATTGTTATGGTTTTACATGATGGTACTAGTGGTACGTCGAGTTAGTGGTACTGGTAGAGCTAGTAGCAGTAGAAGAACTGGGAGTTCTTGCTTTTCCTCCTGGTACCTACATCTTCAAAGAGATCATGGTGTTGTGTCAGAGAGATCATTTTCAACATCAACATCTACTCTAATCGGTACGCGATTCCGTTTGACAAACAGAAAGATGCGCAACGAGCGTTGTTGAAGGAAGCACTGGCAGTGGCGAAACCTTTCTTGGCGAAAATCCGAACGCTCGTAATCCTGCTAGAATTATGGCAGTTAAATAACATTTTCACACTGGTGTGTTATTCGATACGATTTGGTAGTTTCCGTTCCTCGTGATGGATCGGAAATTCAATAAGCCCCCCCGCATGTCCTCTTCCTACCCTTTCCGCTTCTCCTTGCTTGTTCTAATAGAAAAGTGGACATGTCGTCGCAAAGAGATTGAGAGGATAGAGCTCTTGAAAGCAAGGGGTGTGTATGATCCTCCTGAGAACCCGGCTGATCCAACCCCAGAAGAGGGTGAAGACTTCTACGCGGAATTAAAGGACGTGGCGCTTTTCAATTACGGCAGGAGGAGGTGGAGGAGGATTATATACTACAATTACTTGTACAACTAGTACTTGAAAATATAAGCGAATCTCGATTACGATTTCTACTTGATGAAGAATCTTTTGAATACTTAAATTCTACTTTCAAACATTTGATTTTCATGTACGAAGACTTTCGTCGATTCCTTTCTAATTTCCAAAACTCCGTACCGGATTCCCACTCAACGCGCACAAAGTTTTGCTAGAAAGCTGTGTGTGCCTGGACATGTATAGTGGGCCAGACCATACCGACAACTTCCGGGAGTTGATGGATAGCATGGTGTTGCGGTTGAAGTATCGGCATTTCTTTGACCCGCCACTTATAGAAATTGATGTTTTGGTATGCGAAGTGCCAGACCCCGATATCCCTGGCGGCTACATTGCACTAACCAACGATTTGAATGCGCTCTCTGCCAAAAACCAAAGGGTTGCGGAACAAGATTTAAGGATACTCCTTCTATCGACTTAATCTAACAAGATTTCGAAGTAGAGCATTGTTTGAACTTCTCTTCTTGAACCTGCTGTCCTATAATGTGTGTGCCACGACCTTAAGATGGGTTACAATCACAGTGAGCAGCTCTAAAAGACGCTGCTCTTGCGGCACAGGCTGATGAAGCGGATGACAATCCAAAGAAGAAAGTGGAACGCTTAATGGCAATGCGCGTCAGGGAGAAGGGGCGGCATGTTTTCCTTATTGGCAAACGGTTCGACCCATTGGAGAGTTGGCCGGTACCACTTGTAGTCCTGTTTGCTACGCTTGTTCAGCATAACCAACTGTGGTTTAATTCCATTCGTCTTCTCATCCTCCATGTCCTCCTCAGGGTGTTCCCAACGTGAACCTTGAACATTAGAGGAAAACGACATAGACATTCTATTCGCCTTCTCATCCTCCATGTCCTCCTCAGGGTGTTCCCAACGTGAAGCTAGAAGCACACATGGCTGCAAAGACGAATTATGCTGCCTACGTCCCATCTTCTGGCCCTGAAACGATAGACGCGCCTGGTGTCATTCAACGCGTCTGCAACGTTTACGTCGTGGTGAATATTTTTTGTAAACAGGCTGACGCTGAGCCTGACGAGTGATGCTCAGGCACTCTTCTACCTGCAGCTAGTATAGTCTGCGTGTTTTGACAATACTCATGAATAAAAGGTTCTTCTAATATCCGCACATAGAATTTGCAGTCCGACCGCCTATTGTGGAAGGCAAGAGAGACCTCCTGTCAGCTGGTGTCCTCCATGCTGAAGATCATCGCCGGGTTGGGGTTTATGGAAGCACGCTACTGGATTTCCCAGGTGACAATTTTGACGATGTCGACCTGTACAAGGATCCTACGGAATTGCCTGCAAAGACCAAGACAGCCAAAAAGGCTGCAACAACGGCACCGACGAAGCCATGGCTATCACAGGACTATGAGGCTGCCGTGTCAGACAGAGTTGTCGACAGCCTCACTCACGAGGCGGAATCGATTCGCAAGCACTTTCTTGAGGAGGGAGCAGAGACTGTGGTAAGAAGTACCTAAGTTTCTGGTAAATCTAGGTTTGGAAAAGGCCATATTTGTATCTAAATCTAATATAGTGGTGCGGTTCAGGAGGTGAGCTTGAGTTTCCTAATCGTTTTCTCATCGTCAGGTATCTCACCGTTGTCTCCCTATTCCGATCGAGTCACATCCAGCTGCCTTCGCAGACATCGGCACTGAGAAGATCCCTTTTCTGACCTTTTCCGTGTATTCGGAGAAAGCTGTGCACGATGTCGACCCTTTCGTGAGGAACCAGCAATTTCTATCGGGCCCTTACGCTGATGCGTCCAAAGCCCAAAATATTCCAGCATACGATGACAAGGCCGCGCGGGAAGAACAGGAGCAAGCGATACGAGGCACCCCAGCAGAGAAGACACGCAAAATGGGTGTAGCGTTATGACTGGTGAACAACTGTTGAACAACGTGTACGTATAGACTGATGCTAGTTAGTTTTTAGAATTAGACATAGACTTAGAGCTAGACATAGACTTAGACATAGTCTACTCCCTCCTTTTTCTAATAACCGCAGCCAACGCAACGAATTTACCTCAAGAAGTGGTCGATCCGAACCTGCCTCAGTATGCTTCTGATGACATCTCAGTGATCAATGAGGAAGCTTTGGTGAAAAACTTGAGTTTCCAGAACTGGAGCAATCTCCTGGACGATTTCGAACTCGCACTCGTACCCATTAACGACCTGGGTGTCATGCGATCGGCGCAGTTGTCCTGTGTGATACGGCTTCCCCGCATATCTAAGCTGCGTATCCGTATGTAACCACGCACTCGCACTCCACATACCCTTGTTTTACCAAGAAGATCCTCATCATCATGGATCTACTCCACTTTGTAGTCGTGGAGTCCACAACAAGCTCATCTAACTCTCGCAGTAGAATATGATAAGGAGAATGGAACAGTCTCAGACTTTGGCGAGAAGACTGCGATTCTGAAAGCAGATCTACGACAGACGCCGGAGGATCTTCTAGGAAAGCCGTTTCAAAACTACCACTTCGTCACAGCAAAAACGGAACAGCCAGGCACCGTAGGAGTATGCAGATCGATGCGGATTTTTAGGCTTTTGGCGGAGGTACTACTACTAAGATCGGACTCGAAGGAATGATGATCTTTTTGTAGTCGTGCATATTTCAGATGAATCTTCCTCTACCTCGTCATCTTAATCCTTTGTTTTAAGTAACTGTCAACGGTTGAGGGCAAAAATTCAATTCTTCTAGGCCCTATGTATCCAACAAACCTGATTGCACCAGACCTTACCAGCCAAGGGACCGGACGCGCGAGAAGAGGAGGATCGCTCGCCTCAGAGTGTGCGGTCTAGTCCGTGGATTAATAGGATAGCAAATGAAAGCGAGGTTGCGAATAGTGTGAACACAGAAAAGCTCGCCGAACTTGTCGAGACGCTGCGTCTGACTCTGACGTTACGGGAGCTTATTTGTATTTGCTTGCTGATAACTTCATCTCATTACCATACCCGTGCATATCATGCAAGAATCACTTAATCTCATTCATCCATTCTCAGCAGCACCAGGTCATCAAGAACAAGAAGATGCTTGGTACTAACCTAATCTATCACTATGTATCACATCTTTCGATATGCTTATGCTATCTTGTTCTAAGCATTGGCCTAGCCGGTCAGTTTTTTCTGGCAGAAAACGCAGACATCCTCGAAGACGTGGTTGGCAAAATTTACCACCGCTGTGTCCGGCCATTAGTCAAGGCTATTGAAGCGAAGAGACATCGAAACACAGTCAAAGAATGGCTTCTCGAGGATCTAGAGCTCGGCCAGATCGCGTCTTGGTGCGGGGTCTTGAAGAAAGTCGTGCCGACTTTGATAAAGACAATGCAAGCAGTTGGACGGTTTGACGCGTTACTGCTCGCCAATCTGAGCTGGACCATGAGTCGCCTTTCAGCAGAAGAGAGCGAGTTTAGACTCTCAGCCCAATGGCTGAAGCAAGGGATTGCACGACTCGAGGAAGATTTAGACGACCGGGTAGTTGTGAGTGGGAGCAGATCATTCTTGGATAAGCATTATGACGCGCACGCGTCGATTACTAGATCCTCGAATTCCTATTCTTGTACAAGAAAGAACACGACCTTTGTGTCGTCTCCACTCCTACTCGTCCACCTCCACTTTCTCCCTTCTTCTAATTTTGTCCCTCACTCGCTATGAGCTTCGATCCACCAGCTTTGCGACCGCTTTCTTTTGCGTACCATTCAAACGTATCGAACACGCACACAGATCCGGATCTGCTATTCAAAAATGCTCCATTCGATGAGGACTACTGCGACACAACTTCGCTGTTGCCCAAGCAGAAGAAAAGAGGATACCAATTTTACGCATGAATGCACTTGTACTTGAGGAGGTTAGGTTGTTTTCTTTGCTGAAGACGCTTTGATGAAGGAGAATCTTTATCTTATCGTAATCGTTGGAGGCGGTAGTGCTTGTACTTAGAGACAGACCTCCCCAAGAACTTATTCATCTTCTTCTAACTTGTACCAACGAAGAAGTCTCCGTTCACCCACAAGATCCTGATGGACCCAGCTCGCACAACTTTGAGGGAAGACACGCTTGTTTTGCCGACACAAAGCCGAATCTTTCAGGAGAAGGTGCTGGTGCTGCAAGAAATGTACAACGCCTTGATGCAGGTGCAGCTCTCGCAGGCAAGAAAAAGCGACAACTTGCTTCTGGGCATTCCGATCATGTACTTGAATGTCCTCTATGTCTGCTCTTTTGAAATGAAATAGAATCACTTCGAAGTTTCTGCAACTATGACAGAAGCGTAAGCTTTCTCTCAATCTTGACATTCACTCATCGAAGACCATCATCTTCGTCATCAACATGACCTACCCGCAGCCAGATGACAGAGATGCTTCAAATCTTGATTCCAGGTACAAGCTAGTCAAAGCTGGCCCCAACCGCAAGTTTGCGGAAGATATCTATGAGGATATTCCAGACACGACCTACAAGAAGATGAAGAGTCTCTCAAACGCGGTGAAGGACGACCCCAACAGTTTGGAAGCCCATAAGACGAACGCCGCTGAGAGGAGGAAAGTGATCGAGCTGACTGACTATGCTCCCAGTAAGCTAGCCTTGTCGTATCAAGAAGGCGACGTGGCACAACCACTTGGGCAGAACCCTTATTTGAGGGCCCTCTTTTTCGTGCACATTGCGGCGCAACAGCCTACCGCAAGTAATTTGGCGTTGCGGAAGGCTTGCAGTGAATTGGAAAAGGCGGAGGCAGTCGAAATCTCGCAATGTTAAGTAGAGGGTCGTCATTAAGTATTTTCAACATGTTGAAAAACAGTGTCAGTGGATGATCTAGTACCAATTCGAATCGTATCTATATCTATATTTACTAAGTTACCTCAAGTAGAGCAAAAAAGTTATTTGATATACAACCTCTAACACCGGGAGTACTTCGAAAGCGGACTGGCTGCAGATCAGAGACAAATGATAGACGAGAAAGGCATGCACAATGCTAAACACGTAGAGAATCACTATGTTTCGAGCGAGAAACTGAAGATGCCAGGCGACGGAGACGATGCAGAAAGTGGAGAGGAAGGTACTTTTATCCATTCGCTACATCCAGTTCCCGAAGTGCTGGCTTACACTTTTAGGAATGCCCTCCATTTTGGTTCTTAGATAGAACTACTCACAAAGTAATGAAAGTACTTCTTGATCGAAGATTCATGTGAAACATGGACAGAAGATGATGTACACTTACCACGCACTTACTTTCCGTTCGCCAGGTATCAGTGACCACAAATCCAAACAGAACTCTCTGGAGAACACCTCAAAAACAGCGTCAAAAAAGCGACGTCGGCCGGAAGCCCGAAAGCCGGTTTTCGTGACCCGTGGCACGCGCTCTATCTATCTGCGGTTGCCCACGCCACAACCGGGTAGCAAAGGACCAGACCAGCTTCGACCACAATTGCTTATGGCATGATGAGAACACGTGCGCGAGCACCTCAGTTACTTTTACCAGCTGGCAGAAATAGACGATCATGATCTTTTTACATTTACATACAATTCGAGGAAATTGAAATTCTGGTTTGATGATTCTCTTCTCCTTCTAACATCCGCCCCTCTCTCCGAACAGTAGCCAGCAGGGTGGACATCAAGGAGTTGCGCAACGACAATCCTATACAGGGGATCGATACCTTCAACAAGTTTGCTGGTGCGCATTGCCAGTCGAACCGACGTACCGATACCTACATGTTGTACGGTAAAGAAGCGGGCATTGTCGTGGAAGTATCAGAACTGCACAAGGCACTGGAGAACATGGGCTCGAGGTATCCCGGCTACGACTACGTCCAAGTCGCGGGATTGACGCCGAACACGAACTACAGTTTCGCTGTCAAAGAAACACGAGGCTACGATCCAGCGAAGGGATTGGAACCGGATTTGGAACGTGTCGGCGGCCCCCCGATCAATGCTGTAGGCATGATCTCGACAGCCACGCCACCGATCTGTGCTTGCTTTCCTCTTTCCACGTCGCTCATCTGGATGCGCATTCTCGAACGCGCCTTGCTGATCGAGGAAGCGCATTTGTGCCAGATCCGGCAAGATATGGGCTTTCTGGCGAAAAACGCAGAACTGCAAAAACTTTGTATGCGTAAGTTGAGGGTCTATTTTGTCGAAACCTGTCGTGGGGGGCAAAGATCGGATCTACGGATTCGTAAGTTACGATCTGACGTGACAGCACGCAATCCCCCATACGTGCTGTTGAACTTTGCGCGCGTGTTGGTTTTGCGACAGCGGTCGCGAGAGGGAGTGTACAATCTGCAGAGCAGCAGCCTGCAGATGAAGAATTAAGGCGGGATGTACTATAGTAGTGTGAATACCAATACCACTACTTGTTCTTGTTCTAAACTACGCTACAAACCGAGAAAGTGTTCGACACGCGTGTTCGTAAAGGCCAATTAGCCTTGCTCGACGATATCAACGATTGCCTAATCGCGCTGGACGCAGCTCAGCGTGCCAGTTTAGAGACAAAGCAGCGCGCGGCGGACAAAGTAACGCATGTGGGTAGTGTCACGGAAACGGTCGACCCGAATGAGATCGTGTTTCAGGCAGTCAGTCTTCTTCTCGTCAAAGTCCGACACCTGGTGAAATACCGCAGTCGACCCGATATTTTGTTCGACATCCTGTTGAGCTGTGTCTTGGCCATGCAGAACACCGCGCTCAGCCAGTGGGATCCACACGCGCGAAAACTGACCGTTTTCGTTCTGCACAATCTATTCCAACTTTGCGCGCAACAGCGAGTGCCGCGAGGTCTCGTGACGCATATTCTCGCGACAAAGGATGCGGTAGAACGGTATTTGATGCTGTGTACCGTGAAACGGTCAGAGGACTGGCATTCAGCGCCGTACTACGAAAAAGACGCCGCAGCAACGACGATCACGAACGTCGTTGGAAGTCCGTATCTCGACTTCACTAGGGGATTAGCACTCCTCTCCGTAGAATTGGCGTTTTTGAACTACCCTTTGAGTGCAGAGAAAATCCAGCATGGTTTGGGTGGAAAAAGTCTGCTGTGCCAAGCAATGATCGCAACGGCAGCTGCAGATCGAGTCATGATCAACGCAAGTCCAGCTGATTCTTTTATGGCATCTATCTCGGAAAAGATGTGATTACCGATTATTTTCGGTTGTTTTTTAGATACGAGTAGTTTCCTTCATCTTTTTTCCTGTAATCACTCCCACTTTGGTATCATCTCCCTTTCATTTCCCCACCTGGCGGTACTGGTGGTCGCAGTGGCGGCACCCTCGACGAGGCGAGTTTGCCAGGTATCGATGAGCAGCTTACCGCTTTCTTCAATAAAGTCACAGCTGCAGAGACAAGCGGCGACTTCGTTCCCGAGTACTTAGAACTCGCAAGAGGACCCTGCGAGGAGCTCAACAAATTAGGACATAGTCTTGGTCTGCCGATGTTCGTCTTGTGCGTCAGCCGTACGAAGTTACCAGCCATGCAGCCAGCGAACAGCTCTTTAGACGCACTTAGTGCCATGGTACAAGCGCTGTCTGCGGACGAAAAAGCGTACATCGAAACCATCCAGAACCGGTTGGAGGCCGTGCCTCAGATTCAGGCGGTGCGCAGGGCTTTGTACGAGCAGAGTAAGGAATTGGCCAGTTATGGCTTCTTCTTGCGGGCTTTGCCTCATCATGCCTTGAAGTGGGAAGACGACGACGCAGAAAAGACAGAGCGCGCCAGCAGTGGCGCTGGTGGGTTTGCACAGTTGTCTCCAGAAGAGGAAGAAGCAGAAAGGGTAAAGGCGGAAGAACTGCGAAAGCAGAGATTATGCATGTAGAGATACTTCTGAGTCGAGAAAGATAAATGCCATTTTGAGACGAATGCCAAAAGTTGATGAAAGAAACCTAGAGGCTTTTCTCACACTCGCACATGATCTTGATGTGCCACATCAATCATCATCTTGTTCTAAGAACAGCCTTGATCCAATTAGGCAACGAAGGTCGTAGATTTCTCCAGGGGTCCCTGTTCGGAAAGTGGCTCGCGCAATTAGAGCTTCTCGGCAGCACTGTTTCGGTACGCAAGCTAGAGCTCTTGCCGTTCCACAACCACCAAGTACGCAATTTCCGGTATCTGGATTTGGATCAACTCTCCGTTCCCGAACTCAAAGTCGAACGTCTAGCGACTGCTTCTGCCGAAGACGCGGCCGCATTGGAGCATGAGGCTGAAGTGGCCGCAGCCCAGTTTGAAGGGGATCCGGTGGAGGGTATAGAGGAAGCAGACCTGTCCCTAGCACAGAAAAATTTCCGTGATGATCGCGACGCCAAGGCTCTGGCCATGATCCTCCTTCGCGACATCGCGGCCAGATGTGCGCGGGCCTCGGCCTACGCCGCAGGATCGGGCGCGTATTACCTGTTGCAGCAGAGTGTGTTCCTGACGTTCAACGCCATGCTAGTGGCGAATCCGTCGCCTGAAGAGTGCATTTGCACCGCAAAGGGCGTTTGCGGCAGCTTCGAAGATTTGGATCCGGACACTTACGTCGGTCTCGCAGACCTAGATGAGAGCGCGAGTCGCGAATGCATGTTTCGCATTAACGTTTCCAGCGACGCGGAGCTCGAGAGGATGAAGACGTGTACACCAGGTCAAGTCGCTGACATGTACGCGACGACATTGGTAGAGTGCGCCAGCAAGGTGGATCCACCAGTGACGAACCCAGTTCCAAGTGCCGCAGCCGCAGAAGAAGAAGCGAAGCCGATCGAACTGTTGTGGCTGAATCTGGGAATTCTGGCGCAAAATCTGGTGAACGCCTTGAAGACCATGAAAGAGGCCAATGCCCAAGGGAACATGGCTTTAGTTAAGGCGAATACGCTCGATCAAATCTATCTGACTTTCAGTTTCACATATACGTTGGAGATGAACAAGGACGCAACAGCACAACTACACACCTACATTTGCTCTGCAAGAACTCTTCTAATCTCTCAACTAAACGAGGTGGTGGCAGCCAGGGTCGACCGGGCACAGGCGGAACGAGTCGTGCTTCGTCGCGGCCTCCTAGCATGTACGGAGGTAGCATGAAAGGCCCTCCAAATGCGGTAGCAAACTCCCACATGACGTCGAGTGAGGAGACCAAAATCGTAGAAGCTGGCGCTTCGATGGCGTCGAAAATGAAGGCTGTGGGCGAAGAGGTGGAAGAATTGTGGTTCGAAGACACGCAACTAGATATGAGGACTTTGGCGAAGTTTGTCGGCTTCACAGTTTTGTGTTTCTACCACATGCGAAGATGGGCCACTGTGATTCAGTTGGCGCAAGACTTCAACAGCGTTAGCTGTGGCGAGTTTTCTCCGACTTTTTTTGCCTTCATCGTTGGTGCGCAGAAAGAGGTGATGAATTTGTCTGGCAGAATTTTGAAGTTAAGGCTGGCATTGTGGATATGTTAGTAACTAAAGATGTGTTAGTTGAAATTCCGATAAATCCCAGGAAGACCTGTTTTTTCAAAGTCTCGACCGTACGATATTGTTTTGTCAAGGAGAAAGTATCACACAGTCACACGTTGTCCTTGTCCTTCCTCTAATTCCCAACTCAGCGAGGTATATCCAATCAGCCAAGGAGAAGTTCAAAACCGAGCAAGACCAAGTCCCAAGAAAGTTGTTGCGGCAGCTTGCCCTTCTCGGTCAACTCTCCGAACCGGAAAAGCTGTACAACAAACGCATCTACTACTACGAAAATTTGACGTCAAGGCAGAAGAAACTTCATTCAGCCTGGAAGCAGACGGAAGAGTTCTACAACTTGACGTACCAGCTGATCTTCTCGACTGTCCCCGCCGCCATTGAGCAATTGCGGAAGAACCGTGTCGTTTTAGCAAGGTTCATCCACCAGAAGCACGTCTATTTGCATCCGGTGAAGATTCTAGATGAGGCTCAGAGTGCGATTATGAAGCGGAACCTGGAGGACATGGTGAAGTCCCTGATTGGTAGTTACCACATGGCCGTAGAGTTGCTGCGCAAACGGCAAATGACGCTGCTAGCCACTCAAGCGAGCCACGAGTTGGGGAACCTGAAGTGGCTGGAAGGCGACAGAAAAGCGGCTGGGACCGTGTGGTCAGAGGGTGTGGATGGCGCATATCAATTCCCGGAAGCGCTGAAGTTTTGGCAAGCTATGGTGCCGAGCAACAGGTCTTTAGTGGTGCGCAGACGAGCTGTCGCCTTGGCAGCGCCGGAGGTGAAAGACGCTAGTGATGCTGGCGGTGCAGGTGCAGGAAGACGCAGATCAGCAGCATTAAGGGACGATGAATTTCTTTTTTGTGCTGACATCTGATTCTATCAAGTCTAAACAGCCATATTAAAAGGACAAGTAAAAAACGTTTACTTTTCTTCTTCTATTTTTGTCATTTCCTAGTAAACCTAATCTTCCGTTCTAATCCTCGGCGAAGCCTTACTAGACGAAGACGCCGCTCTCCATCTAGAAGAAAAAGAAGCTACGCGTGTGCGACAAGCTGCGTTTGGCAAGCGGAACCCATTTGCAGTCTACGCTAGCGAGTACGTTCCCCCAGTGGAGAAGAACGAACATGAGTTGGATGATGGAAAACCAAAGACTCATCGTTTTCTCATTGATGAACAGACAGCCTTGGAGAACAGTCTGCCGATTCCACAGGTGCCCATCGTCCCTGCGAAGACAACCGAGAGCATCGATATCATGCTGCTGACCTGCGTTTTGACGTACAAGTACAATTAAGGCATCAATGAGGCGATAGCACTGATGGATTTGCAATTACATCGGCGGCAGTAGTTCTTGTATGTAAGTAGTTATTCACATTCAGGCTATGAGTTTCTTCAGCAGCAAGTTTTCCAATTTCATATCCCAGTCCCAAATCCCCCCACCCCCCTCTAACAAAACCGCTTCTCCCATGCTTCCAACGCAACGAAGCACATGCGCGGCGCTCTCTTCGCTTACGGCGTCCTAGAGCGGGCTTTGTCCGCAATGCCGCATCCTCTGGAACTGCATTCCGAAACACCGGATTTGTCCAAGTTTGCCGCTTTCACCTACCGCATGCGCGAGATGTTCTTATCCTATAGACCCTCAGGAATGGCCATGCTACCGCCAAATAGCTGTCACGGTGGCGTCGACGGCGTTACCTTTCTCAGGACACTCGAGTTCTTCATCCAGTGCTTCCATGTGACCCAGTATCAAACAGCGAAAGCACTCTTGTTTTCACAGATTCACAAATATGTTGCAACAGATGTGTGCCGGTGTCTGGCTAGCGCAGTCCGCGGGAAGCTGTTGACTGCTAGGACGTTGTTGCAAATGGATAGGGTAGCGGACTCTTTTGGCGAGTTATTGTGCATCGAGAAGGAACAAGACTTGCCTTTGTTGCCTATCGGGTTGACAAGAGAGACTGTAGACCGTGCGACGGGGAGTAACAAGAGCTTCGCACGGAATGCGACCAGCATGCCACGTGGAAACTTCGAGAAGTTCGATCCCAACGTCCGTTTCTACCAGCCGCACGAAGCACCCTACTCAGAAACGAATCTCAAAGCCCTCGAGTGGATGGCTGGCACTTGGAGTTTGGCGGATTGTTGCCTAACCGGTGTCGACAACGCAGATCCTACGAAGTCTATGACAGCAAAGCGCAGGTTCGGTTCCGACCTTAACTACTTGTGGTTCCATTTTCTACGATGCGAACTGCTTATCAAAGTGTGCTCCTACAAGGCGTCACCGTTTCCGTCCTCAGCACCATTGGACAACCTAGCAAACTTCGTGGATGAGAGTAACTTGCCTACAGTCTCCGCGGGAATCGAAGAGTTCAATGCGAAATTGCTGCCGACCTATATTGCACTTATGTATGAGGAGGTCATCGAGTAGTTGGAGTAGTACTAGAATCATATTAATAATTGGTGCTGGTGGTGGTGCACATCTTCACGAATATCAGGTAGTTCTTCAAGAAGATGGTTTCAGATCATCTTCATTGTCAGCAAGCCGACTGCATCAGAGAGACCTCTTCTAACTCACAACAGCCCAAGTTCCTGACCCAAGCTGAGCAGATGCTTACCACAGTGTGGAATGACTGTGTGACCTTGACGTTTGCCAAAGTGCCAGCAGACGCCTTGCCAGAAGGCATGACCCCAGTAGCCGTGTTCCAAGCTCACGTGGGCTTCGAACAACTCAACGCCTTGCTCACGCAACCGGTCAAGCCAACGGAAACAGCGGTATTGAATCAGCGGGCGCAGTTATGGTCGTGAAAGTACTACTTGGCAACATCTTACTAGAGAGAAACGTACAGTAGTAGTTGAGCTTGAGTTACAGGAGTGACGAGTTAGCTTAGACTTAGTATGAACGTTGTAACCATTAGCATTTCATCTTAGTTGTAAGAACTGCTAGATGTTGTAGTTGTCGTACAGTAGTCCTCCTCTCAGATTTTCCCCGCCTGCTCCGTCTAACATCCGTCAAAGCAGCTCTAGCAGCAGCAGAACCATACATGACTCCGGAATTGTGCGAGCTGATGCTGGAAGTTCGCATGCTTATCTCCACGCTCCATGAGCAACGCGGCCAACTTCGAAGTGCAGTGGCAGAGATTTTGTACGCCCAAATGCTTTTTTCTCATTTGGCGTCAAGTAGTAGCTCAGCTGGCGCATCTTCTTCTGCTCATGGAACTCCTGCATCTTCGACTCGTAGAGTAGGAGACGTAAAGTATTGGACTCTGTTGCGGACTCGGTTATGCCACTTACTCGAACGACAGGGTCGCCAGCATGCTTGCCAGACGCAAGTGAAAGCGGGCCTGAGGGAGGCGAAATCGGACGTGCATGCACGACTGCAATTGTTGCACATCATGGCCAAAAGCTACTACCAACAAGGCCGCTTGCTCGAAGTGTCACAAGAGGGCAATGAGGGTTGCGTGCCTTGCATCCTCGAACTCTTAGACCTGTCTTACACCACGTTTCCGCAATCAGAACCACCACTTTGCGTGGTCCAGGCGAAGATGCTTTTGCACTGTGCTTTGGTACAGAATCCGACGTTCAATGCAGCGAAATACTTGTTTGCGCCGAAGTTTAAACCAAAACCGCCGGTACCCGAAGACGAAGAAGATTTTGAGGAGGTAGCACGTGCAAATGCCATGAAAATGATCTCTCCAGTAGCAGCCGAGCTTCTAGCCATTGTGGATGGAACTGCAGGAGCAGGAGCGTCATCGAGTAGCAGTTCGTCTTCTGGAGGCTTTGAGGCAAGAAAATTCAGAACGCCGTAGTCTCCTCCAGAAGCATCTTATTTGTGCTCGATGATGCGACTCGAGTACTTTTTACTAGAACATCAAATAGATTTGACTAACTCATCTAACACCGTAGTTCTTACAAGGGAAGATTGTCAACATCTTACCCTCTTCTAATACTTCTTCATCATCCTCGTCGCACGCCGGAAGCAGTACTACTGCTTCGTCTTCAAGCGAAAACGAGGGTGGTCCAGGTGGCAGAGAACAAATTGGCGGTAGCTCTGCCTCCGATGCCCTGAATAAGCGCAGTGAAAAGCAGTGCGCATTCTTGATGAAATTACTCGAAGAAGCCTCCAGGGATTTAGACGTGATACTGCACATGCAGGGAAATGATGGGGATGCGACGAATACAGACTTGAACTTCTTGTCGCATTCTCTCGGGCCTACCAGTGTGCTTTTCGCGGGCGATCGGCCAGCAGGAGGAGAAGGAGTTGAGAGTTCGGCGAATCTGACTGCTGCGACAGATCCGGCGCTGTTTGTTTCGTCAGAGTACCAATATGGTTCCTTTGGTACTGGCGTCAATAACGGATTTCGAAGACGAAAGAAGATTTTTGCGAACTTACTGCCGGTTGCAGAGCACGCCTTTGCCTGGAACAGCGACAAATCGCACAATGACGGTCGACCGTTTCCTAACGTCTACTGCAAAATCTTGCGTCTACGAACTGCGCTTGCTTTGCAGTTAGCTGACCACAAGATGCAGATCGCTGGTCGAAAGGACAGCTTCTTCGACAACATAGGCGCAGCGGACAGTCGCTCAGAGGCGCGGACAGTGGCTAGCTTCAGGGCAAAACATAGGAGTAACGCCTCATTGCAGTATTTGTTGGAGTGCGGCGAACTCTTGAAGTTCGTGGAGGCGAACTTTAAGCGTCTTCTGTTCTTTCCAACCCGCTACTTCGTGCAGTTCTGCCAGTTGAAACTGAAGTATCGACGACTAGCCATTTGCGAGCGACGAGTCCCAAGGCCATTTTTCGAGTCCACGGATCCGGTCTTAGAGTTTCATCTACGAAGTGGAGCGGTGCCGGACCCATTGGAAGTCTCGCTTTATTTAAGGGTTAACCAATTACATCCGCCACAACCATTCCTCACTCTTTTTCCAGTAGGAAAGAGGTGAGGGATGTTCTGAGGAATGTAATTCCGTAACCTCTAATTTATCGCAGTTTCATCTTCAGAACTCCAGGACCAACTAGTTTAGTACGTCCGTCCATGCGCTGGACACGAGACTACTCGCCAGAAAAATTGACGACGTTTTTGTCTGAGGTCCATTCCCTTTTGCACGTTGCTTCACGGGAGGGCGGACATCATCCGGCGCTAGCCTACGACATCTTGTTCGAAGCCTTACTCGAAATTCTCCGAGACTGGCGGCAATTCGCAGACAAATTGCCAAGATGTAACCGGTTGGCTCAGAAGGAATTGCCATTGCCGGAGTCGGATGTGGACCAAACTTAAGGCCTCATCTTGATCTAGTTGTAGTACAAATTGTACGGACAATTAAACAACTTCGTTCTTCTTCGTCTAAGAAACTGTACTGCCCGACCACAAAAACGAGATGCAGCGACCGGGTCCGGGACCTGTAGTAGACCTGGAAGCCGAGACGCCAGTGCCAGAGTCCTCTATTCTTCTTCGTAGGTTGAAGAATCATTTCGTAGGCATGGTGTATGTGGTTTTTTCAGTACTCAAAGAATTGGCGGACAGGAGGAAAAAATTGCAGACTTCAGTAGTAGAGATCGCGAGTCAGAACGCAGACGGCGGTTGCAATACCGGTTTCAAGTCCTTCTTTGCGCAGGAGATTGAAAACGTTAATGCAGGCTTCCGCGTGCAAGAGGACTTGTTTCAGCACCTTTTGCGACAGAAGGACGAGGGAGGGCTTGAGACGTTCTTCAAAGAAGGTCTTGCTAAAGTCCTGCCGCCAACGGCACTAGCTGTTCTGCAGTACAGTCTGTCGGTTCGCAAAGAAGTAGACGCCACATTAGTTATGTTATCAGCCTTTCTCCATCCAATCTCGATCTCGCTTAGCATCCCGTCGCTCCTATCCTTTTGATCCCAAGGGAAAAGCTAGGCCAAGATGGATTCAGGCACGTTCTAAGTCAGGTTTTGACGAAAGCACGCTTTTGCTTGCCGACACCTTGCATCTGATGTGTGCCAAATATTTGCCTCTCTATGAGAACGCAACAGTACTACCGAAAACGTGCATCGACACGCTGAAAGTTCCACCAGCGTTGGCGTCTTCGTCGGCCACAGGTTATACGGCTCTGATGGCCAGCGGTGGTGCTCCTAGTGGAGATAGTGTGCCACCGGGTACAATCTCGGGATCCACGTTTGTCGATACGCAGCAAATCCTTCTGCATTACACTCTGCATCCCATTACTAGTGACGCGGACGAAGACAAGCGAACGAAAGTGGAAGACGTAAAAGGCCTAGACCTGACGACGCTGGCGTGCTTTAAGATTGGATAGTTGTACTACCTGTGTGGGTGTGCACCTGTGTTGTAGTGACGTGTACCTGCGAATGCGATGTACTTCTAGCGAGGAGGGTAGTTGGAAATAATGTTGAGGATCATGTGTTCCATTGTCACGACTTGATATAGTGGTCTCATGATCAACTCAGTTGTACTTCTTGTAGATGAAGGAGAAACATCATCATTCCGCCGCTTGGAAGTTATATACCCATTCCGAAAACGCGATCTTCTCTTGAGCTAAAACCTTCTATGCTTGTTTCTAATCCCCGCAAGGACAGTGACATTTGCTTTTTCTGGTCTCAGCGGTCCGAGGAAAGCAACGTTGTGGACTACGGCGAATGTGCTTGCAGTTGTGTCATCCTCCTGCGCGATTTCGCTGTGGTCTACAAAGTTCGAGGCTTCATCGACCGACAGAGAGTGCGTCGTTGCTACGACCTATGGGCAGTAATGCAGAAGAACGCTCAGAGCCCTGTGCTAGAGGGCTTCACGAGGAAATGCTTCGTTGAAGTTTTAGCGGCATTCTGCGATTGCTTCTTTGACAGAAGGCAGATGCAGTTAGAGGCACTACTACCGCCAAAAGAGGATGCAGGGATTAGCAATGAAGCGGCACAGATAGCAAGAAATGAAAGAAAAGGATTCACAGAAAGGTATTAAACTATAGGTAAAGATGAGTTCTTCGAATTCATGATTTTGATTTCAACATAATCCTCTCGATTGAACTTTTCCTACTTTTTCTGAAATCGTCCTCCAGGTCCGACGTCGTTCAAGACCATTTTGAGGACTTACCGGAGATCGAGGAGGAAGCGCCGCCACCTCCTCCACCACCCCCAAAGCCTAAGCAGAAGAGTGGAGAAGAGATTAAAGAAGAGTACGATGCGCGTGCGTCCACTGCCATCGACGTTCTACTCGACAGCATCGGCTACATGCCGAAAATTGACACCTACACGGGAGAAAAAGTCGCCAGCGGGGATGACGGGGAAGTCTTATGGTGATCAAAGTTGATAGAGATGGTCTACCTCTACCTCTACCTCTACTGTAGTTAATACACCTAGTATCTTCAATGATCTGTATCTGAATTTCCGTTATCTTCTCCAAAATCATCTCGACCCATCTTCACCCTCAAGCACATCTCTAATCACCGAATTAGACCGCGATGTTTTGGAGCCAGTAAATGCGAAGAAGGTCATTGACAGCGTAGTAACCCTCCTGTGCCGCGAGCGTCGATGCGTCTCCACCCAGCACAAGGATGTGAGCATCTTTCTCCGTAGTTTCTTGCCTGAAGAGAGTATGGAAATCAAAGAGGTGAGATACTACTGAATATTATGCTCAGGAGCGCGAGCACCATCGACGATCATGCAAGAAGTATATTGCTTTGTATAGAGAAAGAAATAGTAGTAGAGGTGCTGATGTTGAACAAATTCTGAAACTTAATCAGAGTCTAAGTCTAAAAAAAACAATGAATACAATTATACCGTCAACAACTCACAATCAAGAAGTTACAGAAAACAATTCCGCGTTCGTCCCTTCCACTATTCATTCTTTGGAAAACACTGCAAATTACAAGCTGACCTATTTCCTTCATAAGCAAACAGTCATTTTAACCCTCACATGAGAAACAGCGAGAAGTAAGTACATTATGAACTAGTAAATACTTGTATTTGAACAACAACAGTAAGGAGGTCGTGTTCAAACAACAACAACAACAACTACAGGTAGTTTCGACTAAGGCATGTTTCAGTGATGTCGTGATGTTACTGTTACATCGATGCTCAGATGAGAAAATACAAAATGAAAGTACTAGATGTCTATCGAACTTTTTTGTTATCTACTTTTCATACGATGAGAATGTTTGATTTTCTTGTCTATTTTTTCAGGATTTATTAATTCACAACACCTATTAATTTACGTTGGGTTGAATTGATGTAGTAGTTTTTTTATGACGTAGTGGTAGTAGCTGTAGCTGTATTGCTAGCACGAATGTGTTGTGAGATGACTGTGATGAAAGTACAAAGTTTTTTACGTAGTAGAGGACAGCGACAGAGACTCGCCGTTTAGCTGAACAGTAGTTGAAGAAGTTGTCTCCGCAAAGAAGACCCCATTCGACTTCACGACTTGGTTGTAGATTGCATCGTAAAATAAATGTCCAACTGCAAGAACTTCTCCGAAATTTCTTGAGATTTCAGAATACAACTGGATTCCGTGTTTTTGGCTCTTCAGTAGCCACTAAAGTCTGCTGGTTTACCTAGTGGACCCAGACGGTCTGTAGTCTAGAGCCCCAACACCATCTTTAGTCTGAGACCTAACCTAACCTTACTGAAAGACAAGAACAACAGGATGAAGCCACCTGATGAAGGCAGCCACTCGGCGTCAAAACTCAAAATTGGACACTGAAGAAGCGAGATACCCTCGTCTTCCTCGTCTGCTTCTTCTTGCTCAACAGAAATCACATGTTCGTGCTACGTTCTTCATATGGTAGCGGATAACGTCGTAAAGAGGCTCCTCTAAGCATCTAGTTTGTCAGTTCTACGCCGTGGTCCTGTTTGTCAGTTCTGGTCCTGGAAGAAAGCATCTACTTCTTGACTCAGCTAGCTCTCTGGACACTAGTTACAGTTAGAAGAAAGTGCAACAACGCTCTTGTATGGTAGTTTCGTTTATAGTGTTTGGTCTATACAGCAACAGCTCTGGCTGAGCCTGAAGAAATTCATCTGAGATAGAAAGAGCAAGAATTATGGGTCGTGGTCCTGGGTTCGATTACGTTGGCTGTGGATACGAAGCTGCGCGAGGAGGCGCGATAAATAGCGGCTTCCTCTTGCTCTTCGATTACGTGCAAACGCAGAGACCCATCACCGCACAGAGAGCCGGAACATTCTTCGCAGGTTGTTTTCTCTATCAGGCTTTGCAGTGTCCGCTCGAGGCCTACACGCGGAGACGGTCGTGCACGCACAACTTTTTCGCTGGCGGATTACTTGGTGGAATGGGTGTGTATTACCAGCAAATAGGCGTACCGTTTGTCTCCGAGAACCTATTATATGGCAGAAGTAGACCTTTTCCGTGGCTTAGGCCGTGGCACGCTGGTTTTGCTGTGTATGGCGGCATAGCGATGACATTCGCTGCCCTGATGGGGAAACCCTTCTGAACAAGATGTAGAATTGTAGATCTACTTCTCATCCCCTGTTTCTTCGACTAAAAGGTAGGAAATTTTGAATTCCGAATCCGAAGAGGACGAGGCGCAGGCTTCCTGAAGACTCTGGCACTCCTCGTTGTTCTTAATTGAACTGAACCGTAGTCCGTGTCTGTTTGGTGTTTTTCCATGTTGTCGAGAGTAGAATCTCGCTCAAACATGTGTCTTCTGTAGGCGGTTCTGGCTCTGTGATAATCTCTGTGAGAGATCTCTGTGAGAATGCATATGCATGCATCTACGTTGCTACAAAGTCTGTGTGGCTGTGGCACGAAATCTGTTGGAGATATGATTAGTTCTGGTAAGAATCAGAGTCAGAGAGACAATTGTACTTCTACGTGTCTTATCATATCATCATCTGTGAGTGTGTGGATCACCTGTGAAGGTGAAGGAGGGTCGTGAGAATTCTTAGATGTTTCCACTCGTTTATCTGTTTTGAGTACGTAGAGTGAGGAGGTATAGACGCATGCTCCTCACCTTTTTCAAAGAAAATATTCAAACTGAGCGAAGTGAAATTTTCGTTGCTTTCCTTTACAAACAAAGTCAGGAGATAAAGATCCTTTTTTTATGTGCGGATTCTTTCAGAACACCAAGACCTCCCACCAATTTGTAGACGCTAGTCGTAGAGTAACAATAAATGCCCCAAGGCACGATACACAGATAAAGTGTGAGCTGAGTGAACATAAGGTCTCAAGCTCTTGCAGTCTTAATAACTTTCTGGTTGAACAACTACATCTACAAGGGAAAGGGTCAGCCTTCTGAAGTGTGAAAACTCATTTTGAGATTTTTTTTCGAAGAAAGTAATGTCTAAATTGATGAAGATCAATAAAATGCTCTTCATCTTTTTAGAAGGTACAATTAGGCTGAACTACCTCAAGGCTACTTGACCACGTAGCTTAAGAGGGCGCCTGACATGACATGACCAAATGGGACGAATCTTCAGATCGTCTGGGCGATCGCGATGCATCAGTAGCCGTTCGTGCGCGTCGCGCACCGCTGCTAAAGTCGCATTCGGCACGGCGGTTGGTGTGTCTGCGGTTTCGTTCAATACCACTGGTGAGGTTACAACGAAAAGGGCGAGACTCCAAGATGAAGCTGAAGTCGCGAGCATGGTCCAGAGCTTCGACAAAGCTGCCTACATATCCAAGCATGGGGAAGATCAAGTGAGGACTCACCTGAAAGCTCATAAGAAAGAAGAGCCAGTCGACGAACGTGACTTCGATGCGCAACTGGCAGCCACGATACTTGAGCGATTTGGTCAAGCGCGTAACCGCATAGAAGAAGTAGTAAGAGCGTTTGGCCCTCGCATGGAATCGAAGACAAGCACAGAGGAACACATGAAAGCCCTTTTCACTGCAAAGGAACACATGAAAGCCCTTCTCACTGTTGTTAAGAGCTTTCGCGGTGAACTCAAGAAGAAGATTGCTCGGGAAAGAGAAAAAAAGGAGAACGCGGAAAACACAAAAGCGCGTCTAATCCGTGATAATATAGTTGTAAGTGAAGCAGGAGTTCTTGCAGGAGGGACCAGCAGCCTGGACTTGGAGTCGCAAAAGCTCGTGAAAGTGCAGGACATCAAGGTAGAAATTAAGAAACTCGGAGTCGGAAGCGAAATTCTCAAGCTTCATAATGTGCTTGTGAAGGTAAATATTCGCATTGAGGAACTGTCCAACGATACCGCCAATTTGCGACGTCTTCTAAATAGATCTAGACGTCGTAGACGTGGATCATAGATTCAAATATCTTTGGGATGGAAGGGGATGAGGAGCATTGCTTCAATCTTCTTAGCATCCTCAAGAAAATGAAATTAATAATTAAGGCAGTCTGCACTGAACTTTGTGCGAGATTGACTGTATTGTGTTGTAATGTTGAAGATGAACATGAACAGTGATGTGTTCTTGAAGAGAGCCTCTCCCCATTATTAACCCCAAGGATGCGCATGCACCGGGCTACGCAAGAGAGAGAAAGTTCCGACTATGACCTTTTCCTGTTCCAGTTAATATAGATGAGGAAATATGTCATGGAACAACACTGACTCAAGCGAGCCTGTCGTACAACTTCTACTACCAGCAGCATCTTCATAGCAAGTACTTAGACTTAACACAAAAAGAACTTGTCTACCAGAAGACACCGAATACAAGACAAGGAATTATCTACGGCTACGTAGGAAACCTCCACCAACAGTCAGGACAATGGGAAACACTTTCTGTGGCTCTTGCTGCGTTCGTGTCTTTCGTGACGCCTTCTGTCCTAGGGGATATGGTCGTCGAACGTCCTTCTCAAAAGGTGGAGAGCCGCCTACGCGTTGGACAGAAGCAGAAAAATATGTGCGGAAGGTTTCAGAAACAACAGCCACGGGAGATGTGCTTGACTGCTGGTTTTTTCCGGAGAACGCGGGTTTTTAAGGATAAGTAGTTCCAATCTCAATCATGATTATCATACAACTATGGTCATCTTCTGATGATTTTTGCCAGGCGCAGCAAACCCCCGAGTAGACTCCACTCGAGTACGACTAGGATTTCCGCAAAGAATTAATGAAGCTCTCCTCATCTCGATCTCTTCATGATCATGGATGATTACAAATACAACAATTTAGACTTGCTTTTGTTTCATCTTTCAAATCTAATCTATGCTGGGAGGCAAAAATAAGCTAGGAACAGGCAGCATTCAGAGGGCGTCGAACCGCGAAGCTTTTTTAGAGAGGCTGCGTTCCACGAAAAAATGGATCGATATCGCCGTTTTCACCATAACCGACAACAGCGTGGCAAGAATACTCAATTATGAGATACAACTAGGTTTACAACATGAGTCATTTTTACCGAGAGTGGTGAGCAAGAAATAGTAGATCTCGTTCGACGAACTCGATTTCTGCTTTTTTCTCCATGAAAAACCCACTCTTGTTTCTCGTCCCCCTAATGCTAATCGACTCCCAAAAACAAAAGGACTCTGCTTAAATCTTTATCCCTTAAGCTGAAATAGTGAAAAGCCTCCCTCTTTCTCCCTTAATGAAAGGAGCTCTTTGCACGATCCGGTTCGCAAAAAGTCCACATCCGCATTGTCACCGATGACCAGCAAGCGGCGTCGCTAGGCTCAGACGTCTACGAGCTCGCAGGACTTGGAATCCCTGTCATTCACGACAATGACACGAGTTTATGGTGGGACAATATTCCGAACAAGAATATGAATATGTTTGAAAATACTGTCACGAACCTTATGCTTATGACCAATAAATATGACGGTGATTTTGTTGAAGTTCAAAGCTCATCCCTCGGAATACAGCACGCGCTCCTTGATTACAAAAATGAACACTCTCTTCCTTCGTTCATCCTCTGCTCACATGCATCACAAGTTTGCGGTTATCGACGGCGAATACGTGCTTACAGGGTCCTACAACTGGAGTCGCGCAGCGTTCACGCGGAATCGCGAGAACATGATTCTGTCCAATGATGTGCGGATGATTCGAGCATTCATGGCAGAGTTTGAGCGGTTGTGGTCTACTTTTCGCCACAACAGATTCTTCGCACCACCTGATAGAGTTGCTCCTGCGTCGGAGCCTCAGTTAAGGATGAGACGACATCATACTGCTCTGGAGAAAGAGTCAGTCGTGTCAGACTGCGTTGCGGGTGCTCCTGTGTTGAAGATGTCTCTTCACTACCTATTTCCATACTCTTTTCAAAAATCGATCTCACTCTCAACAGTATGTATTTGTATGAATCATAAAAAACACCAGCAGTACTTCTTCCAGCACTTCTAAGCACCCAGCCTGCATTCAAACCAGATGTGAAGGATGGACCATCGGCCATGACCATGGGAGACTTTCTACCGAGCACGCAACAGCAAGGAGAACGCACGAGAAGTAGATCCGTCGAGCCCTCTAGTACAGCATCTAGAAGAAGTTCCGGAGGTTACGGATGGTCATCAAACAAAGGCGGAAACGGAGGGAGGAGTAAATCATCGAATGCAGCTGCCGGTGGAGGAAACGGAAAGAATACTAGAAAGTTATTAAATAACTACAATAAATCTAGTACAGAAGGAAAAGGAGGAACACCGATTTCGAAAGACGATAAAGGACGTGGAAAGCCATCAGACCGAGGAGATCGAGAGGCTAGTGGTGAATACGTTGCTGTGACAGTCGTCGGAGGCTCAGGGTCGTGATGGTGATCGTCACGGCCACTTGTTGTTGAGGGAAAATAAACTTAAACATTGTGAATTTACAAAGTACGAAGAAACATGAAGGTTTTGACATCGAATTTACTGTAGGTACGAAGACTCCACCTCCAGCATGATGCTGACGTGGCTTACTACGAAGATTATATCACGCTTACTGCGAACAAGATTATTGTTGTAGTTCTAGTTGTTCCCATGTAGTTTCAGTTTGAGTTTCAAGAACATTCGCATCAATTGATATTGCGACACCTGCTCCATTAAACAGTCACGATCCTCAACAACACGACAAGATCGCAGAATACGGATCTTCATTATTCTCAGATGACAGGAACTGAAACAGGATGGGTGGAACAATGCGAGATCACTAAGTACTTACCTAAAAAAAAATGCAGAATAGAATTTTCATTTCGATGATCAATGTTCAGAAATAAATTTCCTTTTTGTACTAGCCGTCTAGAGATGTAGTTGTAGTCCATTTTTAATCAATGACTCATGTGTAGTTTTCAAATACATCTGTGGTGAGATAAAGCAAACCTTGTTTTGAATACTTTATCATCTTTATCAATCAGCCAGGGGTGGACGTGGAGCGACTTTACAACGACTCACTCTTGGTATGATGATTCAATGCGTGCATCAGATGAAGATGAAGCCTACTATGCACCAGACAATTTCTCAGACTTAGATAGCTTCTTCTTTGTTTCTTGGTAGTAGTACGAAGACATCAAGAAAAAAAATGCCATCTAGAGCTCGAGATGCCAGACGCCGGGGGGGACAGCAGCGGTCACGAGCTGCTTCTAGATCTAGTACGATAGGAGGAAGAGGAGAAGATGAAGCAACTATAAAGTCCTGTACGTCGTCATCGTCTGGTACAAAAATTTGGTATCATCGAACCAATTCGTTTTGGCCCGGCTGCCATGTGGCTTCTTGGGTCGATGAGGAGATTTTTACTGGACAAGATAAACGAAAAGCGGCTGCTGTCCAACTCCTCGCACATAGTAATTTTCAGCAAGGTCTCGCACATAATGATCATTCAGGTTTCTGTACTGGAGAAGAAACATCAGCAGTACGGCGAGGCACGACCACAACACCAGGCGATGTACTAGCTGAAAAGTTCACGAAAACTACGGGACCCGAGGATGAAGATCGCGGACAAGAAGAAAGTTCAGTAGTATTTTCAAGAGAAGTGTCCGCTACGTCTACGCCTTCTTTTTCATTAAGTGACGAGGGCCCCTTAGGTTCTTTGGACGAGGCAACTGAGAAGTTTCTCCGGTTACCGCTTTTTCCAGGTTCCCTGAAGTTTTTATCACCTGCGGAAGTGGAAGAGGATCAACAGAGCGCCACTTGTTTTCGTGATGCTTTGGAATGCTCATCTTTAGCCGAAAACTTTGGAGACGAATGGCTCGAAGAAGAGCTCCCCGACTACGCTATACAGGAGGATAAACTCATCTTGCTGAACACATCGGAAACAGACTCGGTCTGCTTTCATCTGACTTTAGTGAGTTCCAGGAGTTCCAGTTCCAAAGGTCTAGTTGTCGAGGATTCGCCACACCCACTGGTTTACCTCACTGTTCTGGAAAGAAAGGAGAAGAACTTCAGCAAAGCCTTGAGCAGGAAGTTCTATCTGAAAAAAAAGATCTACCTCGATAGCAGAAAAGCAAGCATAATTGCTGACGATGGAGAAGAAGATCATGCTGACCAGCAGGTCCTCGTTGACCCGACAACAACAAGAGATACGATGTCAATCCTTCTGTACATGCCACCAGGAAGTATAGTCGAGGGCCTTCACCTCGTAGACCCAGAAATGACAGAGATTATCACGAATATTCTACCACTGAAACAACTAAAACGTGGAGGACCGCGGGGGCAGGATCATGATGAGGGGAAGGAAAACGAATATCTACGTTGTCTACAACATGTTACAACAAGGAAGACGAAGACTCAGGAGCAGCAGAACATGGAAGAGGCCAACGACTCTCAACAGTCAGAAGAAGAAGAAAAACAAGCATTTTTCGATTTCGACTTGTTCCCACTCTTATCCTCCATCACTCCGACGTTTGGACTGCCTACGACTTTTCTCTGCTCTCAAAGTTGGGCTGGTTCTCTTACGCACTGCGCCGATTCTAGCACATTTTACGCTGTGGACTTCGATGCACCTGTGGGGACGCCGATCATTTCTCTCGTGGATGGGCGTGTGAAAGAAGTCACCCAAGGTTCGGACGCGTGTTTTGGTCCTGATGTGCGAAATCTTTGGCACTGGAATGAAGTGTCGATTGAATTTGAAGAAGATACGCTTAGTACGACTACAAGTACAAGTAGAGCTGGGAATGGGAGAACGTCAACATCTAGTCCTCGATCATCCCCTTCTGCAACATCGTCTGCTTCTATAGCCACAGGCATATCAAAGCTGCTTCTCCTCGAGTACGTGCATGTCGGTCGTGTACTTGTCAAAGAAGGTGACTTAGTGCAAAAAGGGCAAGTAATCGCCTTCTCAGGACAGAGTGGCTTTACACCAACGCCGCACTTGCATCTGCAATTGACTAGACGGGGAATGAGGAAACAGAGAGACAGCCACCATGAGGATGAGGAAACAGATGAGGAAGGAGGAACGATAGAAGGCCTTCCTTTTACGCTGAGAGGAGAAATGTGTCGCCAAGGGGTACGATATGAGGGCGAAGAAAGACCTTTCTCTCCGACACCAGACGCCTTTAGTGATAAATCCCTCCGTTGAGATATTCGAGATTCCAAAAGACTAAAGAGGTAGTTATCACGACATTAGAAATTAGACCCCTAGGGCTTCGCTCGAGGTTTCTGCTACCTCTCTAGACGTTTCCAGACTGTCCGGCAGTCTTGTCTTGTAGTCTTGTCCCGTACTCCTGTCCCGTAGTCTTGTCTTGTACTCCTCTCCTGTACTCCTCTCCTGGCTCTATTTTTCATGCGTTTTCCCGTGTTCCAAAAGAGGTAGTTATGACGACATTAGAAATTAGAAACCCACCAGCCCTCAAACAATATCTTCTCGACAAAATACGAGTCTTAGTCTACGACTCCCACTTCACCAGGCGTTTACAACTCAACTCATATTGAATAACTATTCGTGTTCCTTCGACGAGCAGCACCACAGAGGTGCTCGTGATGTTATTGCACTGCCTGCTCATCATAGTATAATTGTTCGTACTTCTTTATCGACGACGTGCCTTCGTGATGCATTCTGTAGTCGGATCCATCTTTCTTGCATAGATTGGCCACCAAAGCCTACCGTTCGGTTTTCGGATTCATCGTTAAAGCCTGAGAATGAGAAAACCGGAGCGAAATAAGATTGAAAGTGAACAAGTCGAGAGAACTCTTCGTGTGAAGTGAGTGACAGACCCTGATGCCCTGAAAGTTCGCGTATCTTCCCCGTGAAAGGATTGAAAATTGAATATTACTGGTAGCCAAAACCTAGAGGATGAATGTATGTGTAGCTCGGGAATATATTTTGTATGACAATACTGCCCGTCGGCAGTAATATAAGGAGGTAACCGGACTCCACCTGCCGCCGGTTTGCGAACTGGATAAAACTGGGATCACCCTTCCGGCGGTCTCGGCATACAAAAAAAAAGCTAGGGCCAGGGTGGAGTGCATGAATCATGAAAACATTTTTTGTTTCGACTCTGGGACTGGGTATCGCTCCGTTTTACGATATTACCAACAGACAGACTGCCACGCACTCGCAAGTTTCTAATACTAATAAAAATCGATAGAATTCGACTTCGAAGCTTGAAAATGAAATTGAATCTTCGATAGCAACATTTCATCATAGCCAAAGAAGATACAACTGGCTAGGACTCCATCTCGGTCGACAGGCATCCTGCTCTCCCAGAGGAGGCGTGCTCGGGACTTTTCCTCTTTTCCGTCGAAAAATTTTCGACTAGAAGAACGATAGGAGGGACATCAAGTCCTCGTCCTCACCGGATACTTAGCATCAAACGTCTTCTGAACATGATCGCGGAGGAACAAATCAGAAACGAAGCAAGATAGCAACGCTCGTCTGCGGTGAAAAGAATCACGGGTACGAAAGCATCGTATCGTTAGCAGAGGTACCAGCAGAAACTGTAAAGAAGAGCAGAACATCTCCCTGTTGTTCTTGTTCCGACCTTCGTGTCGTTAGACCTTATCCTTAGCAGAACATCTTCCTGTTGTGTTAGGTCCGTCGACGACTGCAGGTTGCTACCCCGTTAGGTCGGCGACCTCTCCAGAGAGAAAAGAACGGCACAGAGCTAAATCAACGCCGACAGTTTTATTTTACTAGCAAGACGCCACAAATGAAAATCCGAAGAAACAGGTCCGCTCCTGCATAGCAGTAACAACGTCTTTCTTGTTACATCAACACGCAATAGCAAGATTATTACGACTTCTGGACGATTTTGATTACGGCAACAAGTGGCCTGGTCCAGTACCAGTGCTTACGACGTGGAGGGCCGTGAACAAATAGATCTAGAAGATCTCTGCCAACGAAGCCAAAAATGCCACCAAAAGCGAAGCCAAAAGCAGCCGCAGGTGGCGGAGAGGACGAAACATGGGACAACTTCCAAAAGTTTTACACAAAAGCAATGAAAACGTATTCATAACCGGTAGTTGATATGTCCGCTATGTATCGTCTAACATCACCATCATAACCGGTTGATTTTCCCTCGTAGTGAGTGTGAGTCGTAGTGTTACCTCCCTTCATGTGATGTTGACATAAGTAAGTAAGTAAGTGCCTCTGACTTCTCGCCACGACCTCGCGAGGACATCCCTCTACTCAACATCAAACATCACGACAAGGTACAACCTCCAAAGGGGTCCCGACGTCGACAAGATAATGGAAAAATTTGACGAGGGCATGGATCCCCTTCAGATAAGATGGAACTTTACAGAGCCATTAGACAACATGGGTTTCAAAATACTCATGCAGTGCCTTAGGGAAGCAGAGTACTGCTACTGAATTGATGTTTTTTCCGCGATGAAGAAGACTTTCATTTTTGATGATGAGTTCTACGAGTCTTGCGCACGTACAAATACTACCCGCCGTCTTAGAAACGGCCCAACTCAAATTCACTGATGCATAAAGACAGCTACACTTAAACACAGCTACACAGGATCTAGGATTTTTAGCAAGTTTCTTTCCAATGCCAGCCCACTTCTCCGTTCACACAAACTGTCGATACCAGGTACAAGAAGATAACCAATATTCGGTTATGGAAGTGTGATCCGAAGGGTGACGAGTCAGTGCGATCAGTATGCGAGTACCTAGAGTCACCGAATGGGGTCGTCGTAGAGGACCTCCAGTTCACGGACAACAACATAACAGACTTGGGATGCGAATTCCTTGGTACCGTTAGAGTTGGATTCGTTCCTTGCTCTTTCTTTCACAATAGTATGATGAACTTGAACATGAATTAGAAACGAACGCTCAGAATTTTGAACAACTCCGATGAACAATCCACCATCAAACCCAATTTATTCTCATCTTCATGACAACATTTCGATTTTGAAATAGGAATTCGTCTTTCAACATTACCATGCCCTGCCCTCATTCCCTGCCGCCGAGCGCTAGACCAGAAGGAATGAGGGGAGGGCATGGTGAAGGAACATAATCAACATGTATCTTCTAGAACATCGTCACCAATCAGCACGATGACATTTATGCTCCTTCACCATGCCCTCCCCTCATTCCTTCAGGCCTAGCACTCGGCGGCAGGGAAAAAGTTGCGGGAAAAATACAACTCGTTCCACCAGTGTCGTATTTGCGACTCGACTATAACCACATAGGAGCAAAAGGCGTGCAAAAGCTGTCATTAGGACTGGCACAGAATAAGGTACTACTAACTTACCGACTTGCTGTGTGTACTTTGCAGGTGATACAACAGGACCAGGCGAACGAGTTTCTTATCAGTATCACGGTGCCTACAACTACTACTACAACACGCTTCTCGAGTACTGAAAGTAACACCTTACATTTTTTACCAAAATAAATCCTTCCACTTTCATAGTCGAGTAAAAAATCCTTACCACGAATACACCACGACCACAGACCCTCCGCGCCTTGTCCTGTCAATACTGTGCGATAGGACCCGAGGGCGGGCAGCCACTCGCCTGTATACTAATGTATAGGGAGAGTGAGATGGAGCAATTTCTTATGCGTGGAAACGAGTTAGGAGATATGGGAGCCCTAGCGTTACTTCGTGGTGTCAGGAGGAATCAGAAGCTTAAGCTTCTCGATGTAAGCGACAATAAGTTCACAGAAAAACCGGAAATTCTCGACGTCCTCTTGGACTGCTTCCAGAATAATCTATGTACTATATGTAGATGATGAAGATACAACTTCAACTAAGTACTTACTTATTTTTTCACTTCTTTTTAGTCTTTGTGTTTGTCTTCTACCACAGTACGAGTACCTACTTGCTCGAAGTGTATCATTCACCTTCCACACCACAGTGCTCGAAGTGTATCGATTAGTGGGGAACCAGATATCGGACGTTGGTGCGCAGAAGCTAATTCACGGCATGATAGGGATGAGCCATTTGAAGGAAATCCAAGTCCCCGAAAGTTAAAGCTCAAAACTCTTCATTTCTACCAGCCATTTCTCATTCTCTCCATTTCCTTCTTGGAATTGGGCTTGGGAGAAATGTTAATCTACGCAAGAAGAAATGAAGTGTTTTGAGCTGCTCTAAGAAAGGTGTTCCCAGTCAACCTACGAAGCGCTCGAACAAGCCTTGGGAGGAGGCAAAAAGAAAAAAGGCAAGAAAGGGAAGAAGAAGTAAACTTGGTGCGAAGAAGAAGAGGAGGTCACGGAATTCTTGTGCATCTTGATCGATGTCAAGATCGAGTCTAAGTTCTATGGATTTCGATTTTTAGCTTTGGTTCAACAGATAACGATTCTTCACGGCCGATTTCTTGAAGCATTCTTGATGGAAACCCGTTCTTGATTCTTATTGATTCTTTCACTACGAGAAAAGCAAGCTGAGGAGAGTCAGCACCAGAGGCTGATTTCCTGAAGTACCCGTCTTGTTTACACAATCATGTGGATGATATTTGTCACAATGTGGATGTGCGATGATTCAGAGTTGTCCTACGCGACAAAAAAAGTGAATGGGAGGACACAGACTAGAGCTGCAGCCGTGTGTCTTCGAATTCACTCTGATGTACGTCTTTTCTTATAATAAAAATATACATTAAGGTGTGCCATCTTTGTGTGAGACCCATCGTGTGTGCCATCTATGACGCCCTTATGGCAGTCTGCACTGAACTTTGTGCGAGATTGATTGTATTGCATTGTAAGTCTGTGAGAAAAAAGTCCATCTTTTCCAACATCGGTCAGAGAGTTCCAAGCTAGTACAAGTTGTGAACCTACAAATAATTATCGGTTGAGGATCTCGAAGATAAGAATCCACATCTGAATCTGTCGCGTTGAGAAAATATTGAGATCTGGTACTGATATCAATCTCGGTTGTAGTTCAGCAGTTGACAAGAGCGACCTCATAAACAAGTAGCAGTAGTAGAGTTCCACATGATCTTACAGATCCAATGACCCTCGATTCTCAACTGCGAAGCTGGCCTGACAGCCGGAGACCTCCTCCGACCTTCTACAGAGCCACACATTAACTATATGGATATGCTACATTCTTCACTCACAGGTGCTATGTTTTCTATTTCTCCTGCCTTCAAATTCAAAAAAATTAAAAAGATGAACATGAAGACGAAGATAACGGTCATACATAATTATCTGGGCAACAGCACTCAACTACATGATACAGAATAGTAGATTCACATGAAGAGCAGTAGCCTAGTAGTTATTTCATCATTCATAAGTATGTACTAGCTAATGAATAAGTACTAGAAGCAAAATAGTAAGAACTTGAACTACAACATACAGAATCATTGTTGTATTAAGAAGTAAGGAACAAGTAGAAGCACTACAAGAACAAGAACCAAGAAGCGACCCAAGAAAGGCAAAGTGAAGGAGCAAAAATTAAAATATGGCATCAGTATCAGAGGAAGCTGCAAGTGCAGGTGCAAAGGAAGTAGGTGAAGGTGCAGAGGAAGCTACAAGTACAGAGGAAGCAGGTACAACAGGTGCAGAAGCAGAGGAAGCTGCAAGTACAGAGGAAGTAGGTGTAGGTGCAGAGGAAGCTGCAAGTACAGAGGAAGTAGGTGTAGGTGCAGGAGAGGAAGCTGCAAGTACAGAGGAAGTAGGTGCAGAAGCAGAGGAAGCTGCAAGTACAGAGGAAGTAGGTGTAGGTGCAGGAGAGGAAGCTGCAAGTACAGAGGAAGTAGGTGTAGGTGCAGAGGAAGTAAGTGTAGGCCTGGACGAACTTACTACGGTCTACAGCGCAGGTTTCACGCCGTTACCACGGAAGTATGATTACTATTCTGACAGCTCCCACGTTGACTGGAGCAAAAGCAACGGCGGCTTGTGGATCTTTGCGATTGTACTTTTTTTACCTGTGCTAGTTGTTCTACGTAGTACGTATCTTCATGTCATTTTTTTTTAATTTTTTACTATCTAGGTTGTGTAGCAGTAGCTCCTGTTGGTTTGCTACTGGTAAATGCTTGTTTTTTACTCCCCATTGTTTAGTACATTTAAGATATTAAGACGAATTCTACAGCTCCCACACAACAACTCCTGTCTTTGTTTAGCAATATCTTCGCAAAACCACGTACCAGGTCTTCCAGTCGCTGGTTTTTCTGGTGATGATAACGTTTATTGCAGTGGTGCTCATAGGGAAACGGGGAAAGAAAGGCGCGCCAAGGCCAAAAGCATCTATAATACCAGACACGGCCAAGGCACTTCTGTCAAAGTCACAGGCGATGCACGATCAAAGGAAAGGGAATCGTTATGGCTCCTCATGAACAACATGAAACTAGTATTACTAGAAGATACTCCTACAACGAAGTTGTGCTAGTTGTTCGATGGTCGTCATAATAAAAATTCACACCATATTTATTTATAAGTAATCTCTTTTCAAGTTCAACTAGTACGTACTACTGTACACACAGATACAGTCACCGGGTGGACGAGCGCTACTACGATGAATAGCAACAACATTTATTTTCTCTAATGAAAGAAATAAGTCGCGAAAAAGAACGAGTAAGCGACGCGGGCGCAGACGTAAAGCCGAACACCTGCGAAGAGAAGCCTCGCATACACTTACTTAGAAGTGACCCACTTGTTCTTGCACGGAACAAACACGACCTCAAATTTTTTTTTGAGTTAGCATGTGCATGTGGATCAACCCGTGCAAAGGCAACAAGTCACATGGCAGCTTGATCAAAGAAACGATGAACATGATGTAGCTGATGCATCTTCATATTATGTAACAAAAATCTTATGATGTTCGTTGCAACTGCAAGAAGAGTAACATGATTGTTGTTCACACATGGTATTTGTTCATTTTCACACGCGCTCGCATATAATGCTACATGTGCGAGTGTACATCAATTACCTTGTATGAGTCATGTTCTATCTAGTACTTGCTACCTCTACTTCTTTTGGATCATTGATTCACATTCACTTCTGATTCATCTCTGACGATTCTATGCTACTTTGAAAATTATATGTTATGCATAATATCCCCCACCATGTCCATGACCATACTAAGGAGAGTCGCAACTACGTACTTGTCACTCGACCATGAGCGCCCACGCTTTTTTATCTCAAGGCACCAGAGGAGATTTTTGGAGAAAGTAGATAAATAAAAATAGCTATGTCGTGCATGTTGCATGTTGGTTATCAACAACAACATCACACACTCTATACCTATAGTACGAAGTAATCGGTCTTCTGCCTTTCCTAATACGGCGTCTACGTACTCTAGAAGAGTAAAACGGCATGTCTAGAAGGGTAAAGCGAGGAAGAGGAATCACAGCATCGGCCTTCATATACAGCATCGGTACTGTGGTATATTGAAAACATCGGTTTTCGAATTTTTCGATCGTGCATCGGAGTGAGATGAAGGAACACTTGTGGAACAAACAAGTGAGACGCAGAGTTCGGTATTAGTCGCAACAAATGCGAGAACTACTTAGCAACCTGCTATTGCCATGGTTTGACGAGTGATCGGAGACTAGAGAGCAGACCCGCGAGTCGGTTATTAGAACCGCAAAAACCTTCAGCTCCAACATGTTCACATCGTCATTCGTCGGTGATTGCTTATGTTGATGTTGATCTGAAATGTTCGGTGAACAGGTCGGTTCTGTAGAAGAACTTATTATATTGAAAACCTCTTTGTCTTTTTCCATTGCGCATCGGACGAGTCCGAGTGAGCATCGATGACGAATGATCGGTTGGGAGGGATCTGCGAGTCGGTTATTAGAATCGCAAAAACACTACATCGTCATTCATGTTCATAACATTTCCCTGCTACCTTGCCCAATCCTCATCTTCACATTGTTATTTCTAGATTGAATATGAACTGTACATCAGCTTTCGGTTTGTTCGAACACGAATAGTCGAAAACAATATTCCTTGCTAATAATCGATTGTGATATAATTCAGTACTTCTAGTAGTAGACTACTCTTACTTGATGTGTTAGAGTCAGCTCAGGCACAGACATGATCTTGTTCTTGACCTTCTAGTTCTAATAAATTCAACTTCTTGATGTGAATGTGTGTGTGTGTGACATCGTCTTGATCTAGTTAGATAAATTGTGAGAGATCTGAGCATTGAGGAGGAAGGACGTAAGATCTCGACTTCCATATACATAGTTCCTGTCAAGTACTTGATCTTGATGTTGACGCATTAGAAGCGAAAAAGAGTCAGAAGATTTCGAGTAGTTGTAGTTCCAGTTGATGTGTTAGCTCAGATAATTGGCAAAGAAAATGGCGGAGGCCGTAAATATTGCATTTAATGTGGGTTATATCCCTCAACCAAAGGTTTACAGTTGGTGGACTGATTCGCCATCCGAGTGGCAGCTTGATTCTATTTCAAGAATCGTGGCAATCGTATTTTTAAGGCTGTCATAAATTTTTGCTTTCTAATGTATAACTCCCCGGGCCCGGGTGCCCCGGGAGACGTTAAGGAGGGGAAAGGGATACTTTAGGGACGTGGGTGGGGGTGAATGGTTTCACAAGGTGAAACGGGCGCCCGAAGGGCGCGCACTCCCCTCCGCGCTGCGGCAAAGGGGAGCGGGGGCGCGCAGGCTTTAAATACAAGAGGAAGGTGGCAGTACTGCCACCGATTCC
>CAJINU010000033.1:366350-522332 GCA_905178165.1 Amoebophrya sp. A25
TAAGGGTCCTTTAGTGTTTACATTAAAGGCGCCGCGCGGGTCCTTTAGTGTTTACATTAAAGGCGCCTTAAGAGTCCTTTAGTGTTTACATTAAAGGCGCTTTAAGGGTCCTTTAGTGTTCACATTAAAGGGGAGGGGAATCCTTTAGCATTCACATTAAAGGCGTCTTGAAGGTCCTTTAGTGTTCACATTAAAGGCGAAGAGTGTTCGGGGATTTTTAATAGTATTTAAATAGAGTATTTCTAATCTTTTATGATTATGTGAGTGATGCAGATCTTTTGTAAGCTAGCTGCTTAGTCTCCGTGTTCGTCGGTGATCACTAGTAACCAACCCAAAGCCTCATTTCCAATTCCAACCAACCACCTGTTTGATCTTGTTCCTGTAGCATGTTGTCTGAGTGGAACTAACCACGACCTACTAGGGAAGAACATAGGTGGTCCAACCACTAACCACGGTTCCACCAACTACTAACCACGGTTCCACCAACTACTAATCACGGTTCCACCAACTACTAACCACGGTTCGACCAACTACAACTAACGACATCTACTATACAACAACACGACGCACCATCAGAACTCCCCCAGCTACTTGTCCAACAACTATTAACCTCCTTATGGGAGTCTGCACTGAACTTTGTGCGAGATTAATTGTATTGCATTGCATCCAGTCCAACAACCAACCTCCATATCCACTCCCACAAAAAACACAGGCTTTTCAAGGATCGGCGTTACTGATAGTTTTGACGCTTATGGTGATGTTCGCAGCTGGAATTGGCTCAGAACCGCGTCAGGAAAAAACGGAGGTGGATCCGGTAGCTTGGGCAGCTGGATATGACTTTGGTGAAATCGATATGCCGCCATTAGCATTAGCTACATTAAGGCTCACGCTTCATTGGTCATGCAAGCATCACGACACTGAAGAGACCACAGAAGAGAGGTGTTTCACTGAAGAGAGATCAATGAAGAGGAAACAGGCCGGTTCCCTTGAGAGTGTTGAGAGAACCAACAGTGGAAAAACTAGGTAGGGAAAAGAAGCGAAGGGAAGACAAGTCGAGAGGTGTGTAGTGCTGGATCCTCTTGTCCCTTCAGAATGAGGAGTGACCAATGCCGCCCGAGCTTTAACATCACCACTTGAAATGCAGGACCAAGTGGATCCTCCCATGGGAGATGGCGGATTCGATGATCAAGCTCAGGCGTCAGACCCTTCTCAACATTAAGGAGGCCACGAGACCTTTAGAAGTTGTAGCTGCCGGAATGCGAATAATGCAAATATTGCCTAAAACGGCTGATGTAACTCACTGTAAGTAACTACTACTTACTCATTTTATCCACGATCTGATACGTAGGCGTAGCTGAATCAGCAACATCATTTTCTATGAAATAATAAACATTTACTCCTGCTTCTTCTCCCTCTAACGTGAACAAGCTGCAGGAGGCGATCAGGGGAATGCAAACCAGGGCTATGATCAAGGCTACGGTGATCAAGGCTACGGTGATCAAGGCTACGGCAATCAAGGCTACGGTGATCAAGGCTACGGTGATCAAGGCTACGGCAATCAAGGCTACGGTGATCAAGGCTACGGTGATCAAGGCTACGGCAATCAAGGCTACGGTGATCAAGGCTACGGTGATCAAGGCTACGGCAATCAAGGCTACGGCAATCAAGGCTACGGCAATCAAGGCTACGGCAATCAAGGCTACGGTGATCAAGGCTACGGCAATCAGCGTGCATCCCAAGCTGCATATGCGGCCCAGGGCCAGCGTGCAACGCAGGCTGGTCATGCTGCACTACCTGCACCCATGGACGAGGAGGAGCACTTCGAGTACTATTATTATTCTTGGTGTTTTCTATCTTCTTCTTCCTCTTGGTGTTTCCGCTTTTCTATCTTCCTCTGGTCTTTCTTTTTTCAAGTTAGGTCTGCTCGTCCACCACAGTAACAGTTATTATTCTTGCTGTTTGGATGTTTGTGGAACAAGATGAACAGGAATTATTGGTGGGACGATCTTAGCATGAGTGCTTGTACACTTAATATTTTTGTTATCGTTGTTGTTTTTTTAACGCTCATTAACTAACTTCGACGTCAATAAAGCACATATATTTAAGTAAAAATAGCCGGTCAATAGCTTTTATTTCCTCGTGCATTTACTTTACAGTGGCGGAGAGATGACCGATATGGAAACGGATCGTGAAAGCCATGAAGGAGATGGTACTACCAAGAAAAAGCCCAAGAAAAAGGCCAAGGCAGGCGCGAAAAATTATGAATCTACTCAATCAAGTTCAAGCAGCTTGTCCAGCTGTTAGTCGTGTTAGGTAATCTTACTGGTACTGCTTCTATGCTTACCATCTTAAACTAGCACTTCTACGTACTTTACGCAATTGTTCTCTAACGAAAGAAGACCGCGAAAAAGAAAGCGAGAGCGACGCAGGTGCAGGCGGAGTAAAGCCGCAAAACTACGAAGAAGGGAAGCCTCGACGCATACAAGAAGAATACGGAATTAGTAGAAGGCTTCTTGCACGGCGGAAGAAACACTACCACCTCACGGAAGTAAAAAACTTTCAACACTTAATGCATCGTGGTTAGCATGTGGAGAATAACCCAATGAGTTGCATCGAAATCTGACCAAAGCATGAAGATGTTGAGTTCTAAGTGGAATAGATATGACATATCACTTGTTTGCATAGAGGACGACAACATGAACATCCACATCGAAGTAGACACCAACATAGTCAACATCCTTCTCATAGCAGGAGATCATTTCCCATCGAAGATGTATGTGGTGAGAACTACAAATGCATGATTTCTGACAGAGCTCGTTATCTGTCGTGTATAGTAAATATTTCCGTGGACCACGTACTAGTCGTAGAATTTCATCATGACGGGTAGCGTAACAAGGTTGTAGGCACTAGTACCAGTAGAAGCATGAGCTCTCATAATTCTGGTGGATCTGAAGAACACGAACTAGAAGATCTTAAAGAGTCTGAAACTGACGAAGAGTTTGAGTTCTATGGATGTAAAAGTTTTGTGCAAGAGCTAGCTGCGATACTAGTACCAGGATCAGAAGCAGTTTATAGATTTGTTTTCAGCATGCATCCGATATTGATCTTTTCCAAGTCTCGAAAAAATATGCAGAGAGAAAGTGGATGCATGGATAAAAATTAGAAACTTACTAGGAGTCGCATTTACAGCCGCTTCTTCAGAGAAACATCAAAGCGTCATCGTTAGTCAACACCACTGACTCATTAAAATTAATATGGTTATAGTTTGCATCTTATTATAGTTTGCAGCTCTACTTCTACAAATAGAAATACGGAAAGAATATGGGTGAAAGCGATTGCAGCACTATGCCCGCGTCGAACGACGCGGCTGAAAGCAGGGCCGAGAACAATGGGACAGCCGCTGTCGCTGTTCGAACTAACGGGATTGGGACCACCACTAAAGACCTGGATCTGACTTCCGAAAAGGATTGTCTCATGCCACGTCTGCTTACGCTGGCAGGGACATCGACGTCATCATCTTCAAAAGCCAGTGCTCCACCTCTCCGAAGGAAATATCGCTGTCTGATTCTAGATCATGACGAAACCTGTGTCGAGAGCACGAAGAGGATACATCACCCGGCACATGTTGTTAAGACAGCTTCTTATTTAACTGACTCTGGTATATCTCCTGGATCTGGTTCTCAATGATCATCTTGGTCCTATTTGTCGATCATCAATATGTTTTCCCTTGTGATCAAATTCAGGTTACCAAATACCGGAACCATTCACTTCAGTGACTGATAGGGAATCCGATGCTTCCCCATAGAAATTCTATGAGGAGGTTGAAGAATATCAGCCTGACACATTTTCTGCGCACCTCCCATTGCTTATCGATATCATTTATCATGCTTCTAATGACTAGTCATTATGGTTAATAATGATTGGAAGTAGGTGAACATGACCTTGACACGGATACCCCATGAGATTCTTATTCTAATCTCCCCTGTTGCAAAGAGATTCTTCCGGAGCACACGCCGATAGATTTGGAAGGGTGGTTTCGTGTCAACCACAATCCGGGAGTCGGAGAATATCTGCGAGGCGTTTTCGGAGATTTATGGAAGGCTAAAGAATCAACTCTGTCTCTGAGTATATACTTATTCAGGATTGTTCAACTTCTAGGTACAAGTAATACTAATACCCTGTGAACATTAATTTCAGCTTCAGGGACTACTGGTGACATGCAAGCGTAAAATTTATAACACCGAGACCACATTGCATGGTGCATGCAACAGACTCTAGATTCTATGTCTGAGTAGGCTTTGAGCTCTTGATTATCATTCCCAACAACATCTCAACGATCCTCTTTTACTTCATACCTTGACCCCGACGTCCACAAGCGGGAGATGGACATATGGCACCAATTTATGCGAGAGAGGGATCCAGCCTTTTACGTTGGAATCATTGAACTCTTGAAAGTCTGGAGACAATTAGGTGGAATCGTAACCGTGGTTTCGCATTCTCCAGAAGATGTGATCAAAAGGCACTACGAAAAACTAGGAAAGGGTTTCATGCCTGATCGGATATGGGGTAATAATTTGAATTTTGATTTTCTACAAGATTTGCATAAAAGCTACTAACAGCAGTTTCTGCTTTCTGGTAGACTAAAAAAATCGAAGTACTACCTACACTTGGACGAGCTGACTTCTCAGATGAAAAGCTTATATATAACATACAGCTTCTTTGTTCACTACTTTTGCAACCTCGATTATATTTAGACTTTAATCAGACTTCAATCGTAACTATCAATTCGAGTGTAGCTGTAGTGCCACTTCCCACAAACCTACGACTACCGAAGGTTGGCGAGACGATCCTCTAGAGCGCAAGCCTAACGCGTGGCCATGCGAGCAGATTTTCAAGGAATTTGACGTGAAACCAGAGAAGTGCATCATGATTGATGATTTGAGTCCCGGTTTGAATATGGCGAAGAAAGTCGCAGTCAAATCAATGGTAGCTGCATGGGCACACAAGAGTTTGGTCGCGGGGTTGATTTTATGCGTCGAAAATTTGTTGTTTTTTTTCCTTTCATCCTCATCTGGATTTAACAACTTATTTAACTTGGTCTTAGCTCAAGCTCCAGCTCGTACGTTCTAATTCAAGTATTTCTAGGATGTTTTCAGAAAAATCTAGTCCACTCGCACCAGAAAATATGGAGGTGATCATGAGAATCTTCATGATGAGAATTGCTCGTATCTACTTAGTAGTAGTACTTGTACTATGTGTATGTAGTCACATCACATGAAGTAAAACCTGCCTCTTCCACCTCTAATCCACGAAGCTTGTGGAGCAGCTGGAGCACTCTACTCGATCGATGACCTGGTAAACGAAGTGCTGGAGGAAGTATTGCCAGAAGAAGGCGAAAATGAGTAGCGGGTCAGGGGGAAATGAATTTAAAGAGCATGCACTTCTCAATCTCAATCCAGATGTTGTTGCAATAACCCTTATGACGCCCTCCTCTCCCCAACCCTTCAAGTGGCTACACGCGCAGCTGATTATCGCATATTTTTTGAAGGACCGGCCACGCCAGCCTGATACCTACGCCAGGAGTATCTTGTAAGGCAAAAATATCATTACTTTTACTCCTATGCCGCATTGGCCGACTCGAAAGAACTCTCGCGGTCACGACTTGAACACAGAATCGCGATTAATAGATTGCTCGAATCATTGTCGAAGTGAGAGAATCATGACTGAACTGGCTCTCGTCCTTTGCAGCGATTTTAACCTTGTCATAAAAATCAGTATCTGTACGCTCGGAGGGAAATCTGTGAAACACAAAAACAAAAAAGTACAAGGTTTATGCAGGATGTAATGCACCAAATAGTTGCGACCACAAAGCGAAATCCTTGACACTTTCGGAAAAGAGAAGACGAAGAGCTGCACGAGGACGAAAGAAAATGAAAACTTGTAGCACGATGTCTAGTAATGGGATAATCGATGATGAGTACGTAAGTAGTTAAGTTGGTAGTGTCTTGTGTGCTTAGTATCACAACTAGTTCTTCTTTTTTTGGGTGAAGATTCATTCAATCACTTTTTTTTTGTGAAAAATGTCTTCCACCTCCGATGAAATTCATCCGCCCGCTACCGACAACCAGCTCTTCTACCACGTTTCCGTAGAAGTTTCGCACTCCTCGTCTCAGGAAAAATGTCGCGGACAACTTCAGCAAGGAGAAGACGACGAGAAAGGGGACCCCTTCGATGTTAACAGTTGTGCCAATTTTCCTTTTACTGTAAAAGACACCACATCGTCAAAATGCTCCACCTCCTTCTGTGATACTCCAAGCGTCGCTTGCTCCAGTAGTTTGTTATGATGAATTTGTAGTAAAGCATTTGTCTGAGACTGGTGTTGAGTAAAGCATTTGTAGTAAAGCAATTTTCCCTTTCGCGTTATTCTCACTGGTTCTTCAGGATTTTTAAGTCTGAGGCCAACTACTTACAGGAATACAGCTGCACAAGTGAAGAACCAGCTGCAAGGCGGAGCTGTAGCCTCTTCTAGTTGTACTTCTATCGTGGTCATCCACATGAAAAAATTGCATCAATAAAACATCAAAACGCATGGATAAAATTCCAGTTTTCCTTTCATACCTGGAGGAAGGGCAAAGCTGGAGGGAACTGTATAATACAGATCCAGGGCAGCTGCATACGGGAGCCGATGATGAAGTACTAGGAACTTCTTCTATAGCAAGCAGAAGCAGTGCAGCCACATCGATAAGCACGACGTCTTCTAGTGGTGGCGCCACTTCCTTACCCTTTACAACAGGATCAGGAAGTTACAAAGCACCAGGAGTTGGGAGGACCAACTACAACTCCAGCTGTAGTTTTCAAGAGGACGTGTACGGACGTCAAGATGTAGCTGAAGACCACGTAGCTGATGATAGTCGCTCTGGGGGATATTTCGTGGATGATCATGGGTTCATATCTAGAAACACTACAACAATGGTGTCAACATCAAACGATGAAATTGGGAGTGGTCAACCCAGAGGAAGGTGCGCTCAACCCAGAGGAAGATGCACTGCGAGCGCATCTTCTTCACCTCCATCTGCAGAGGACAGCACGAAGTGCAATGCTAGTCGTGAAGCAGTGGTCCGCAGTTGTCTTGATAGTCTTGATGAAGACCTCCTTCACTCACTCAGCATAGCAGCACTTTTGCGAGCGTCAAAAGATGTTCGAAATAGAGCACAACAGCTGCTTCCCTCTGTTAACTTCTACAACTACCACAACGAATCACGACAGCAAGACAAGGACAAAACGAACCATGTTTAAGTTTGTAGCTCGTGCATCTTTGACTGCATCCTTGAAGCGTATGGCAGAGTATTCCAGGCCGATACTCTGTGATTATACTTTTCAAGGATACAGCTGGAAGATGAGTTACGGAGAGCGTTAACATGTCTTAGAGTTAGTATCCAGTAGTCCTCATCTGATAGCATATGCGCTTTTGTCGGATACGCAACTGTGGAGCCTGGTCGAGAAATGCATCAGCCAACGACGACGGGACAAAAGAGAAGTCGAAATTCTCATTGCAGCGCTGATTACCGTGATTACGGAAACAGTCTCTTATTTTCATGCTCATGAACAAGAACTACACTTGTATCTTTTTTCCTTTTCGTGTCAAGTTTATAGTCCGTTTTTCGAAATTTTTTAGAAGTCCGGCTTCATCTACGACTGCGTCCGTGGAGGGTATACCGATTACGATATCACCTGATTTATTCTAACAAGAAGGACAGAAGTTCTTGTGCATACAGAAGTACATACCGAAAGTACAAGAATGACAGAAGTTGTGCATAGATACGAAGGACAGAAGTGCATACCGATACCAGGATTCCTAGAGCAATGAACAAGTACAAGAATGACAGAAGTTGTGCATAGATACCGATGCCAGGATTCCTAGACGAGCAATGCTCGTCTTTTATCTAAGACAAGAAATCGCCGCCCAGACGCGCAGATCGATCCGGCTATGCTAGTGCGTCTCTTGGATTATCGTGAGAGCTTTGGAAGGGCTGTTTCATCACAACCAAGCATAGAGCAGAGAGCTGGTGAACTAGATGCTGCTTTGGCGTCGATCATATTCCAATTCCAAGAAGAGGAGAAGGGTAAGGGTAAGGAGAAGCCTTCAGAAGGTTGTAGTACCGCCACGACTCGTCTTGTCGTAAAAAGCAGAATCCTATGGTCCTCAATAGTAGAAAAGGACCCTTCCCTACTAGCTCGCGCAGTGCTGTGTTGTACCGCTGCTCAGACCTTCGACATCGTCGAGCAGTATCACAAGGAGAAAGACTGCAGTGCGCTCTCTCAACTGGGGAAAGCCTTAGTTCCAGCCTATGCCGCGCTCTTACTGAGCAAGAGTATGCAGACAGGAGGGTCCTCTCTTCTCTCAAATGTAGATGGGATCTTGCGGTCGCTACTTCTGCTTAGTGGTATTGGCGACAACGCAGCGCTGATAGGGGAACACGCTATAGAACAGGTACTTCCGTTTGTGATTGAGGGGAACGCGAACGCACTAAGACTCGTGGCAAATGTAAGCATGATGCACGCTGGAGCACGCGAATTGGCACAACAAAAATGTTTCAGTTAAGGTGAGCTTCTCTTTCATCTCTCACTTCTGGTTTTGCAACGAGCTATATTTTTACCTATTAAGTAGTTCTAGTCGCAGTTGTAGGTGGGGACTTCTAGTTCTAGTACTTGTAGTTTTAGTATGGGGCTTCACGACTACAACAAGAACAACGTGCATCTTCTAACTCCCAGCAGTCCATTCTATGCTTGCGACAGCTGAAACAGATGCACCATTAACTGCGATTCACGGCATCACCTACATGAATACGAAAGCGTGCGCAGAACTTCATTCTCTCGGTCTTCCCGATTTGCACAAGCATACTGGACAGTGTTTGCGTATTTTTGAAACTTTGATTGTAGGTCTTGTTGTAGTTGTACTAGGTCTAGATCTAGTATTTTGACGACTTCAAGGTATTATAGGCAGTTGACCTTTCTTCGTCTTGTGTCCTCCTTCTCCTGTAACCGTAGTTTTTAACAGATGAATAAAACATGCAAGAGCAGCAAAAATTTCAGGTGTATATTGCCTCTGCACGATGCAGGACATGGAAATGAAGCGGAAAATTGTAGAGCGTGGAATTTTCGAAGAGGTTTGGGAGTTGCTCCTAGCGCAGGAAAAGGAACGAGAAATAGTCTGTCACGGCTTGGCGCTTCTCAACGTGGTGTATACGGATTTTTCGGACTCGTCAAAGTTGGATTTTCCGGTTCGTAACGATATTCCTGGCGGGCACACGATCTATCTAGCGACGCCTCGTGGCAGTGGTTTGTCGTCGAGTTTTCCTATCACGCCACGTGACATTCCGGACGCTGACCAACTCCAACAGCAGGATGACGTCACTTTCTTCATCTATGAACGTCTTGTGTTGCGCTTACTCAAAGCGTATCCTTTCGACGCTGAGGTGCAGGAAAACGGACTCGAAATGCTAACGCATTTAGCTCGTAGCTGTGACGAATCTCGTTTTTTTCTCAGGGCGCAAGGAGCAGATATGCTACTGAAAATCGCGAGCGAACAGTTCCCGGATAATGAAGACATCGCACTGCTGGGGACAGCAGCTAGATCCGCCCTAGACGGCAAACGGGGAAAGAGTTCTTGGAGACTTTTCTAGAGCTGTTTTCTATTCATGAAACAACTTCTGGCCATCTCCAAAAAAACAAATATGTGTTCTTGCATATCCATATCATGCCGATGACTCGAATTCTATGGACGAGAATCACAATTTAAGAGTATGTTGAATAAAAAGAAAAAATGACTTACATCATTTTCATTTTGATAGAATATTACCATTGTGAACAGTAGATAACCTAGGTAGAGGACGTAGAGGCAAAATAAAGTACTAGAAGACTGTATCTGTAGAAGACTGTGGTGGACAGTGACTTCGATAGATGATTTCAAAGAAAAACACCTTCGCAATTTTGTTTTGCAGACAAGCACAAGAACAACTTATCACGACACCCGCAGACGATGAAGAATTGTGGAAGTCGTGGATTATGATGAAATAGAACGCCCTCCAACATTGATTCTGTCTAAAAATACAACTGTGATGATCATGATCATGAAGAAAATTGAAAATCGTCTTTCACTTATTCACCATCCCCCACGAGAATGATCTACATTTAATCAAAAATGTTTGCCACGTTGCATTCTAGGGCCGCGTACCGGACAGATGTAGCAGGCTCGCCACCGGAGCAAGCAGGTCCAGGTTCAGTGGATGTCCACACTCGTGTTGAGCAAGTGCAAGACGGGCCTCACGATACTTTTATGGTCACAACAAAATGAAGAAGTACAAGTAGTTCTCGTACATGATACTAGTGAAGGTACCTAAAGTAGTACATGATGATGATTATGATGACTACTAGTGAAGGTGGTCGTACATGAGATCATGATGATCTTCAGAATCATGTCCTTCTAATTTACCTTCACCCATCAACGCCCCCCTCCACCACGTCGAACAAGAACACGAGTACGCCAGTTTGGACGAACTACATGCTAGCTTAAACCGGTTTCACGAATGCCACTCGGCGGAGAGTGTTGCAAATGTTGAGAAGGAGGTACACGAATGTCGGGAGATTGTATGTGGCCACTTTTCGACTCCTGAAGTACAATACTGTCGGACCACCTCGTCGCTTTACTTGTCAAAAATTGCCTCAATGTTCCGACAGTAGCACTGGGAGGAACCTGAAAAGTGGGAGCCCATTTTTTGCTGAGCACGAAAGGGCCTAGCTGCTCGGGGCGTAATAATTGTTACACCCCGCGCGCTTGTCTGTGGTTTTTTAGTGCAGCATGTTGCGAATGTTGAGAAGGAGGTACACGAATGTCGGGAGATTTTAGGTTTGTGGGCTGTTTCTCTCCATCTGGTTTTTGCGGAACCTGAAACGCAAACACGGGAATTGTGGATTCTCATCGAGCTGTGGTTGGTTTTTTCAGGCCTGATGGGGTTTATTGCCTATGGTTTTCTCACGTTTGACACGGAGGGGCATTTCGGGAGTAACTTCGGAGCAGGAACATATGGACGGTGACAACTATTTATTTCTAAGTTGTAAAAAGAAGTGACTAGTATCATTCAAGCGTAGTTTCCTAAGAAGTAGAGCTAGATGAAGAGTAGTTTTCCTTGTTCTTGTAAGTACCAACTCCCGACCTGCTTGTTTGGTTATGTGCTACAACGTCAGCATTCGAAAACGTGATTCACGAAGATAAATGCTTTTGACGCCTCATCATATTCCTGTCAACATGACGCAGAAGGCTACGACTCTTGGTCTCAGTAGTACTCGTGTTCAAGGGCTAATATACTAGTAATCCAATTTCTTCTATAACAACTCGAATCATCTGACGAAAACTACAGCAGATCTGGTCCTTTCTCCTTTTCCGGCGACCCGTTGGAGTCCTCACGGTTAGTACGCACCCTCGCCAAGATCGCAGCCGTGATTACATGCATGTGCTTTCTTGCCAGTATACTCATCTGCATGTTCATGGCCTTCATGACATCGCATCTCTCGGTATGCGGCTTGACAAGTTCTACTCGCGAACAAGATGGAAGAGACGTTCCAGTTTGTCAGTGTCGAACAGTAGCTTTGATCCGGATTTTGGAGGCGACTGGGTACAACTACCTTACTGGCGTCCTTGCTACCAACTTTCTCGCAGTGTCATTATGGAGATGAACTCTTTCTTGTTGATGGTTAGCGATAGGTGTTCGACAAGTAAGATGATGACGATAATGTAAGACGAAAAAAGGCGTCGGCGTGGTCAAAACTACAACTTCACCGATGAGTATTATTGATGCCGTTGCGTAGATTTGGTTTTGAATTTGATGTGAGGAGAAGTTTTTGTTTTTGATACTTGTCAGTCTATTACTATTTTCATCGAGTACAAGTTCTTGATTAGCCTTAGCTCATTCTAACTCCCGTCCTCCTCTACTGTATCACTTTGCTGCCTGCGGGATTTGGCGTTATCGGGATAGTGTGTACTGTTGCCTTTTGGTTTACTCCGGATAAAATGACCTCCATGTACGCCAGAAGTACAGGTGCTTTAGTTGCGATCCATGATCCAACTTGGGCTTATGGTGGAGGTGGATCAACGTCGAAGTTTACAAGAACCTGATCCATGATTCTACAACCATGTTCTTGAAGATGTTGATCGTTGAAAATCATGTGGTCCGTCAACATGAACATCTTCAACATGTTGTTGACATGATGATGATCAAGAATGTGAATCTTCGGAGAAGAAGTTGATGTTCCCAATTTGTCCCCAACCACAACATCCTCTAAGCAATGAAGGTCCTGGCCTTTAACAATCATCTCGGCCACTCTCCTCGGAATCAGTTCCCGACACTGATGGGAGGCCAGTTGGAATTAAAGGCTCGACGAGAGGCTATGGCACTCATTGAGTTATGAAGAATCTTCTAACACTTGCTGGACTTCTTGTATATTACAGGTACTTATAGATACAACTAGGTAACATTATTTTTTTATTAACATCACACAATCTGGTGGACCGCTTCCAGCAATCGACACAACGACCCCAGCGCCACCAAGAACCCTGGTCTAATTAAGGGTAGGCTAAAGGTGCTTTTGTTACCGTTTGTTATGGCTCTCCTAAGGGGAACGGCCATCACAAACGGGACAAGCGAACACCAAGAACCTCCCTCTAAGCTAACGAGGACAGTTCTGGCGAACAGGCAAAAGACATTGGAGATTGAAAATCTCCTGTCCGGCACAACCTGGAAGACGAAGAGCATCAATCACATGTATCTCCGTGATCATCGGGACTACATGTCTCCGGATCTCTGGTACATTATGAAACCGATATTAGAGGAAAGTAAGATTTAAGTGCCGGATATTTATATTGGAGAAGAGTAAAATTTGAGTGCAAGCGCCTTCTAGTTCTTGATTCCCTTGTTCTCGATGTAAAGACTACTATGTTGGAATAGAAGGAAATGAACATGATGACATGGTCCATGATGTAAGACTAAGAGTTCATCGTGAAATTTTTGTGATGGTGCTACCGCTACGGTGTCACTTCCCAAGACTCGCAGGAAGGATCCTACCTCTGTCTTTGAAAAACGACCACTTTCTCTTACAAAGAAACTAGAGGAGCGAGGTTGCCGAGAGATAAAAGCAACAACAATCAATGTGATGAGTTGCATTTTTGAGAGTTGATGTATCCCCCCATTGTAGTTGGCTACGTATAGAATCTGGTTGTGCTACTTGATGTAGAAAAGAACGAGTGTTGTTGCTTCAGGTCTTCGCCGATACATTTTTATTGCCAGCTTTCTTTTTCGCACCAACCTTCATCCGCACACAAACTAAATCGAAATCCTTCGATCTAGTGAAGATTGAAACATTGAAGTAAGTTCCATATTATCATGCAGTTGCAGCCGGCGGCTCCCTGAAACACTTTACTTGTTGAGGCCATTGGTTCCTTTACGGGCTAGCTGTATTTGTGAGTTCGACAAGAGAGAAGTTCGTATCGACATGGAGCTGGAGAGCAAAGCTGTTGATAAAGATGTGAAAGTGAAAAATGGAAGCGATAAGATTGTGAAGCGAGAGATACTGCTGCAGAGGGAGTGACATTGTCGCCATATTAGAAACACCAACAACAAACTTATGATTATGAAACTATTGCTACAAGAATTCTCTTCTGCATAGTCAGTGTTTCACACACGAGAACCTAATAAAAATATCATTTACCGATCGACATTGATGAACTTGATGAAGATGGCGAAAAAAATTTGAGATGCAGAGCTTCGACATGGCATGACAAGTAGATGATTTAGGTATATCTTCCAATAAGATCAACTACATCATCATGCCCTAATAACGAACAAGAACACAAGGCACTCGTCCTCGACGAGCAACACGACGAGGCAAAATGTTGTCTTCAAAAAGACTGCATTCTTCGAGGACATCAATTGTCGCGTCTGCTGTGCTCTTGCTGGTTCAGTTCTTGGCGTTTTCATTGTTGTTCAACTTTGAAGAAGAAAAAACAGGAACTACATCTTCTTCTTCTTCACACCGAGGCACTAGTGGCCACCTTCGACGACCTTCTCATCATGCAGGAGTGGTCCTTGCGTCAGCATCCTTGTCCTCCACAAGAAAAAGCATACATGATGGACACCTTGTCCAGGATCACCAAGGAACTCCTGGAAAAAATTTTCACATCGTGATAATGGCAGATGACGGATTCCGCGATCGCTATCGCAGGCAAATACGCAGTGTCCAGTGCTACGCGGACCACTGGGGCTACCCCTTCATCGTCCTAAATCCGAACGCAGAGAAGAATCCCTACTCAAGCTTATCACCGGATGTGATCTTCTACTTATTTTGAACAGGATGTTTACGTTGTATCCATCCTTCAACTTCATTCATCTACATCTAGTTGTAAGTACTTCGATTTGTTTCATATTAAGTACCTTTAGCTTTACAGAAGAACAAGAACCTGGCTCCTCCAGGATATTACCTATGACCTCCCCATTTCTTCTTCATACTCTGCCGAATGTCGTGCCAACAACGATGTTTTTTACGTACGACATTGCCTTTTAGCAGAATATTTGGATGCAAAGCAGAAAACAGGCGAAGCAAATCCAGACACAGTGGCCCTTCTCATCGATGCTGATGTGGCAGCCAGAGACTTGAACTTATGGCGAGGGACGCTAGCTACTGGTTTTGCATAGAAGATATTCATTGTCATTGATTCATCCAGGAGCTCTATTTTAATCAGATTTTTTTACTGATTCTAGCTCGTACCAACAATTTCAAACTTCTACCTCCTTTAATCTCACCCTCCATGGACCATTACATCCAGAAAATGAAGGACTACGATCTGATGTTCTTCGAACGAAAATGGGGACCTGGAGGACATAATGAGGTACTAAGATATCTGATACTGGTACGAAATAGATATAGTGAAGCCGTCATCTTCTACTAGTAAATCATTTTTAGAGACCGTCAAACAAGCAAGAACCTGAACCTGCTAGGTAATGGCCGGTGCCTACATGGCTCGCAATACGCCTAAGGCGAAGAAGTTTTTGCGCTACTGGGATGGTTTGAACGCTCGGAAACCACCTGGATTTGCGTCTGCGGATAATGGTGCTATCCATCTCGCCCTCTACGAGGCCACAGGAGTGGTAGTAACCGGAAAGGAGTTGCCTGCGGACTATCAGGAGAGCCACTTATGACGAGGACGTAGTTCTAGTTCCTAGAATTTGAAATTGGATCATTTAAGAAATATATCAATCGATGTTTATTTTGTCATGAACGACATACAACTACAAGATGTCGTCAAGTTCTAATTCGGCAACTACATCAAGGGGAACCTGTACTGTTTCTGCAAGAGCAGGCTTCTTCGTCGCAAGGACAAAGTTCACCACCTGATCCGATCGTGTATCACAGCAAGTCATGCGATGAAAAGAAGAAAGATCAAAGCAGTTCTCCCTCCACATTTTCTTTGTCTTCACAAGCACAAGAGTCCAAGAAGAAGAAGAAAGGCAAAAAACAGGAGAAAGAAGGAGATAAGAACAATAGCACGAAGAAGGTGAAGGATCCTCAAGAAGACGAGGATCCACATCCTGAGGACCAAGATGCAGATGAGGTAGGATCCGAGCAGGCTGAGGCGGAAAGGATAATGGCGCAAGTACTGACACAGCACTCCAAGGAAAATCTGGTTCTGACGCCAACTCGCCTCGATGCCAATGGAAAACCACTAGATACGATGAAGATGCCACGAGGCACGAGTACGCGAAAAGCAGGTGCATCTACAGGTGGAGCTAGAGGAATTATGCTGCCTTATAAACATGATTAACTCAAACTCAAGCTCCCGCAACGTGGTGGTGGTATTCAAACTTTCAAAATGTCTTCATATCATAGGTTGCATTGGTGTGATCTTCCAAATCAAAAAATAGATAGAGGTATCCTAAATCCGAAAACATATTTCTCCGTTCATAATATATGTGGACCAGTCTCAGTCGGCGCCGGCGTCTGGTTTCCTGCAAACGAGCATGAGCTCAGCGAGTAGACGACTCATGCGCAGAGTGTCCGAGGAGGGAAAACAAATTACGAGTTCTATTCTTGTTCGTGTTCGACTTTTCATGGTGGTTTGTCGTGTTTGACTTCTTCGATTACGAAGAACTAGAACACAAAAAGACCCATAATTTATTCGTCTGAGGATGATAGATGAAACAGTACTAACTAGTAGAAGATCATACTACTGAAGATTTAAGGATGCATCTGCATAGATATGGATATCCATATCGCAAAGAATCACTTGCTTCGACATCTACTATATCTTCTAAACAGCATCAGATGAGTCCTTCCACCGCTGGCACTTCTCAGACTAGTGGAGAGGATGAGCACGAACTGGCCATGCGTGGGATTGAACGCAGCATGCTGAAGGTCGCTGGAATGGCACATGTAGGAGGTACATCTCCTTATGGAGGCATACATTTATACAACGAAGAACATAGACATACTTAGTCGTCGGAGATTCTTGTTAGGGTAAATAGTAGAGGCTGTCATGATCTGCTTTTTGAAAGTTTCATATTGATGCAGGTACTCCAATTAAACTAGTACAACCACGACCTCTAGTAGTAGAGTTAGAGGCAGTAACAGAATTAAAATCGTTGTGTTCCTCTAATCTCGTATCCTAGCCAGTGGTCTTTCTGAGTCGATCATTGAGAGCCATGGTGGCCAATTAGTGGCGCGTTGGACACCGTCATCAAGGTTCAAAAATGGAATTCAACTGGCCGAAACTGGACGATCGAAGACAGCAAGTGCAAATGCTAATGGAGTCATTACGGTTGAGTATGAGTGTTGTAGTAAGCAAATATTTCACTTTCACTATCAACATCGTCCTTGTATTACTACTTCTAATAGTTCAACTACTTGATAGGTGCCCATGCCTCCTAGAGATGTCCTTCAAAGACTTCCAAACAACAAAACCAAGCTTCTTACTACTTAGAAGGAGGACCTCTTCTAATTCCGACGTAGCCAGCAAGAATCTGATGTATTCAGCCCACCAGATCTCCAAGACGGATGCTGAAGCGTGCACCAAGCAGTATTACGGTCTCGTAGCCAAGGTGGACAACATGCATCCATATGAAGTTACGGAGGATGACGTGAGGATACAGAAAATGGTGAAAATGACCTTCAATCTAAGAAGTTAGTACTTATGTTTTTGTCCTAACAATAAGATCTAATCTCCATTGGCTTGGTTGTGTCCGTAGCTTGTTGCACATCGGACCTGGACCTACGCCATGGTTTACCTATCAAGCAAAAGATCCGCACTTCGTGGAAAGCCAGGATTTCGAGAAAGCAAACGGCATGCTTCTTCTCGGTGTGAATAACACTTTATGATGTTGATGAAATGGCGAAATAATGATGGTGATGCATGTAAAAAGTCTAGTAGATCTTCACGTTGTACATCGATTTTTGGCTTGTCGAGAACATTGCTGAGATCGATGAAGATATACAGATGAGAAGCAGATGAAGATACAACTAGACCTACAGGAGCTCTAGTACAAGAGCTTTTGCTCTGATATGCACAACTAGAACTACAGGGCTCTGTTGTGTGTTGTTGAAGATCGTGATCGTCTAGTACTTGTGATGAATTAATATGCCCGCCACGTCTATCTCCTGAATGGTTTCGGTATTTTTGGTATAGCCTGAATTTGATCACAGAGATTCTCTTCTTGTTTTCCCTTATGATCAAAATCGGGCTACCGAATACCCAAACAATACATCTCCACTTGTGATGAATTATGCCCGCCACGTCTATCTCCTCTAGTCTAATCTACTTGCTTTCGTCTCGACCAGACGCAGTGATTCCTGGGATTAAAGTGCGTGTGCTGGCAAAGGACCACGCATTCGTACCGGATTTTGGATCCGTGGAAAGGTCGACACCTTTGGGTCATATTATGGAACATGTTGTACTAAAGTAATATGGAAGGAAGACTAGAGTCATAGCTGCTTGGGATAACTAACTACTTACATATTGAAGTAGGAAAAACCACCTTTCCAAACCCAGCCGTAACATTCGTGGACTCAGTCGGCCACCCAATAGAATTTTGATTCATGCTCCAGGAAGAGCGGGCAGAAATGAAGCTCACTGGAGACAACATGAACATGTTGTACTATAGTAATATGGAGACAAGCTCTTTTCTGATGATTGCAATCAATTAGACCTTCGACACATCATGTCAGGCACATCAAGCAATCAGTCAATCAGTCGAAGATACTTATTTACACTATTCATAGATATTCACAAGTAGTACTACAGAGAGCGTAAATAGATATACTAGATTCAAGTAGCTAGTACGTACTAGTACTACAGAGAGCGGCGCTAAGTATAGCGTGAAGAACTTCGATGGCGCCAGACACTGGCTCCACTGGAAGGACGTAGAGAAGTGCGAACCGAAGGCGTGAGATTTTTCCTAGTTGTAAGAACGAACCAGAAATGTGAGAATAATTCCGCTAAATCCGCTAAGTGCCAAGAATTATGTTGGATAAGAGAAAACCAAAACCAATGAATGAACCTTCAATTTCCAGTTTACAGACACAACTGACAGTGACAGTAGTAGTTGACAATAACCTAGATGCGGATACTACAACATATAGGAAAAGGCTGACTATATTGAATACGCACAAAATAATCAAAATTAATGAAACGCGGCCATAAGTTTCCCCGACCCCGTCATGATCCATCAAATGGGTAATGTTCCGATAGTACTGATGAATGCACAGATAAGAAGAAATGTTCTCCTAATGTTCTACCTCGCCCTGAAGACTTTCTCCACTTTCTGGCGAATGCACATATACAGGTCTCAAATCTAAATGGAACCAAAAAATGAATAGAAATATACCTTTTCGTAACTGCTCCTACTATGACGTGACTTGTTCTTTGGAATTGGATCTAATGATCTCAAGGCTGTTGTCGAAAATGTTGTTGAGGCGTCCGTTGTTTCTGATTTCTGATGTGATTCTGTTTGAGATTGATGATCTGTTTCTGAGCGTCTAACTTTTCACTAGTTCATTAGGTAAAATATTCTGGCACGTGCCGTCAAAAAAAACAGGGTCCATGATACATACTAGATCCTATGAGGGAAAAAATGTGATTCTAACTACGATCTGGTGGAGCATCTGGAGTCTGTATTTGAGTGGCGAAGAAGATTCTGACCAAATGGAACGCCTAGGCACAGTATGAGTTGTATCTGTATGAGTATGGTGTCTTCTTCTTCTAATTCATCCGCCAACAAAATTTCGTCCCCATGATATTGACAACTCACCCCAAAATTTTCCATTGATATTAAGTCAAAAAAAAAATCACTCTTCTTGGTTCATCAAAAATCCAAAAAATCAAAATCATTTTTTGACATTCAATCATTGATTTAATTAATTCTAATTGTTGTTCTTCTTGAGTTTGTAAACTTCAAGTCAAAGGCAGTCTCAGAAAAATAACACTGTTGATTCATCAAAGATCCAAAAAATGTTCGCATCAAGTCGTGTCGTGTTTGCGTCGGAGAAGATTGATCCTGAATCCAAGACGAAGATGAGGAAGTCACTCACGCAGGAGAAGAGAACGGGTAACCTCGTCAAACGCAACAAGCTTTGCTTCCCTGGGTTACTATTTTCTTTTTCCAGCTCGGTTTTCGGCGCTTCGGAAAGTACTCCTCCTACATCTCCTGATGGGTACTCGAAAGCTCACTTGGTAGTTCCGACGTCTTCAACGTCGTTCCTGCAGCATAATGCTGGAGTGGTTGTCTCTCCGTATGGTGAACTGACATTTCTGCGGCAAGCGGATGATCTTGCAAGTACTTTGCCAGGTGGAAATGCGACTGCAACATCTATGTTTCTCGAAATGACGAAAGCCTCATCTGTGCCATCTCCAGCTTTTGCACAAGTGGCACATGGAGGACAAGAAGGACATCAAGAGCAGCCCAAGCGTTACTGTTTTCCCATCGATATTAAAGTAACTGTACCTGAAACGCCGGCGGATTTTCATACTATCAAAAGTACGTCAGCCCAGTTTCTGAGCCAAGATCCGTGTTTTAAGCTTTGTGATCATGTCGAGACGGGAGGCGGCCTTTGTGAAGCTCGCCACGACAACACGGCTGAAGGAGACGTTGAGGGCGGTTCGTTTTGCCACGATAATTGCCGACCACTGTTCTTTCCTTTGAAACCCATTGGAGAAGATGTAGTGGACGAGACGGCAAAAAACCCTTGCGCTTCCAAGCTTCATTGGTTGTCCTCAGACGACCACCCCGTGGCGATGAAGAAGGGCAACTACGGGTTTGTGGAAGATTTGCAGGACTTCGGAAATGTTCGAAATGCGGACGAACAAATTACTGTGAAGATCTTGCACATTCCGAATCCGATTACATCGCCATCCTCTGGGGTAGTGCGACGACCACCACAAACAGCACCTCCTGCAACTGCAGCAGCAATTGTGGTGAAATCGCAACCCGTGTTCCCTTTGCTCCCAAGCGCGTTAAGGCCGATCCAACTACCGTGGAGAGTACTGAATGAAATCAATATCCTGGAAAACCTTCCCGCACATCCACACGTGGTTTCGCTCTTGGGTACACGCATTGGATTCGGCACAGGGGTACCCGTGCCAGGCGAAGAAGACAGGACTCGGTCTACTGAGTGGAAACCTGTCTCATCGTCATCCTCCTTCTCGACTATGAAACTTCCCGAGAGCTATCCGTCTAGTGCAAGAAAGGGTTTTTCGCCAGACGAGATAAACCAAGTGCCGCACGTCCACACACTGATGCCAAAGCTTCCTGGTGGAACGCTATCCGACCGAATCAAGGCGCCAGGTACCAAGATTCAGGACACTTTTTCGATGGTGTACTTGCCTTCGGTGCGTGGCGTACTTTTAGGTCTTCTTCATCTGGATGATCACGGTGTCGTGCATCGCGATCTGAAGCCACAAAACGTGGCTTTTTTGCGGGAGACGAGTACAAAAGAACCATCGGCATCATCGTCAACTACAGCTACTGATACGCCGCATCCTGTCCTCCTGGACTTCGGCATGGCGTCCATCGGCGAGAACAGCGACAATGGCAACGACATTGTCGTTGAAGCGTATTACCGCCCACCGGAACTACGTACGAAGGCTCGGGACCCAACACACCTCGAGATCATGCAGCGTCAACGACATAGCAGAAAAGTAGACATCTGGGGCGCCTGCGTCCTCTTTACGCGCATGCTTGAGATGCTATTCGTGTTGCCGCTTGCTAACACGCGAGTGTACGACACGCCAGTTCGGAAAGTTCAGCTACCCGTGAATCCGTCGCTTCATGTTGTATCAGATGTAGAGGACGAGCTTCTCCTTATTCCTGACGTCGAGCTGCCTGCCGATCTGAAGGATGATCCCATAGATTCGGTGGTGGAATCTTACACCCAGAAAAGTTTCACACTACTTGACGCTAACAGACTGGAACGTAACTACTGGCTTGAGCCTCACACACAGGAGGCGGGTCCCTATTTTTTCCGCTTGCAGAAACTCTTTCAGTTGTTCGATGTGGACACGAAAAAGATGAAGAAGCCGGAGCCGAGTGATGACTCCGGTTGGGAAGATGCGACTTGCCGAGTCGCGAATTGGTTGTCTGTCGAGAAAGACGAAAGTAAGGGATTTCTAAGGCCGCGACGTAATGACAAATCATCTTGTTGTAAGTGCGGCTGCTTAGAAGTCCTCTACTGAATTATCAATATCGATTTCTCAAAGTGAGAGTGAGTCATACATTTACTGGCGATAGTTCTCTGACTCTGTTCGGATGCTTTTATTTGAGAAGCTTGCTTTTTATTTACGACTAATGATGCCTCCTTACACTGTTTTTACTTCTACTAGTTGTACATGTTGATGATTCTTACTATGTATATATAATCATCATGGTCATGCATCGAAGGTTTCGATTATCATGCGGTAGATACACAACACCTACGAGCATGCATTTCTAAGAATTGCCGACCAGAGCGGCGAGAGGCAGAGATGCGATGAGGTGTGCACGTTGACTGATAAAGCGAAAAAGCATCTGGACAATGTGTGGAATGTCATCTCGGACGTCGCGGATCGCGACACGCAGAAAGTGTTTTCTAGCAAAACACCGGAATCGGAAGCTGCGGACGACAGCCGCGACGCCAGAATGTCTTCTGTCAGGCGGACAGATGCAAAGGGGGTGGGCATCGACGACGCGCAGTCGATGGCTCCTCCCGATGGCTCGAAGACGAATAAAGCGTCCTACTTTTAAGGGTCTAGTTTTTCATCGTGTCACGTGGGCTGAGTGCTGGCGGGGACCTCCTTGATTTCAACGGCCTGAACCTAAGAAAAAAGACATCAAGGGATGCACTCAACCAGTGCCACGAACGATTGAAAGATATCTGATTCTCTAAGAGATGCATACCTATAGCGGCTTGAGTAGGATGATTAGTGCATACGATGGTGTTTCGAACATGGAAATTTTTGGATTACCGAAATATCTTGAAGAGGACAGGCAAGTCAAGAATCCTTTTTTCACGGGAGAAACCGCTAACGCACTTTACAACGTACTGTTTTTGTACTCTAGCTACCAATTTAAAGTAGTTGTTCTTGTTGCCTTGTTCAACATCAGGACTAGAAGTACTACACCGTGATCGTTCTGATCATTTTCATCCGCTGTTAAAACATTTAGTTTAAGTTTTAGCATCTCAAAGCATGACTGTGATCGACCGCTACACATGAAAGTTACATTATTATAGATACATAGCGATTGCGATCACCCTCTCCCTCATCCAGTTCCTTCGTGGCGGACTTCGCTGCCATCCTGATGATCGCGAAAACATTCGAGGCTTGATTCGACTCTTCAACGTCTTGATCGACACGTATGCCAACAACAAAGAGGAAAACCACGCCGATGACCCTGCTCGCAAGGAACAAATTCTTGCTTTGAAGATTCCGGAAGACAAGCTAAAAAAACCAACTGGATCTCAGCAGGCCATCAACGAGAAAACGAAAGCCACAATGAGGAAGGCCGTTGAGGAGTATCAGAAGGCGAGGACAGACGTCGAGAATCTCTCAGCTGAAGTGAAACTGGAGGAAGCAAGAACTGCAATGAAGGGAGCGGTCAGCCACGAGCTTCCGGTCAAGACAACCGCATTCAATACGGCAGTCAAGAAAGTCGAGGACCAGGTCTACAAAAAAGGAATGGAGATTCTGTACAACATCGTGCGTCGCAGCGAACTCGGAGAAGGCGCAGGCGATGGAGGTGGAGTTTGAATAGGAGAAAATCAACAATGGTGAATTAGATGAAGACACTGAGGAGAGTCTGAGACTGTGATCGCGATCGGGACTATTTACTATCATAATATAACATTGTGATCGAGGTTATGAATATCAACACCTTGCTGGACCGCTTCAGGGACTGTTTCATCTTGCCAGTGATTGAGGATAGTCACTTGAGATGCACACATGACGTAAAACTGTATTGACTAACATGAGTCTGACTTTCTTGACTCTTGCTTGACGATAAGGCGATCAAGTTCATACTTCATTTACTTGTTACCAGAATTTTAGTGAAGGCGAGCACGACTAAGCCTGAGCACATGAACCGCGGGCACAAGATGCGAAAAGAAATTTTGAACATTTTGACTTTTTTCCTTCATAAACATGAAATTTGCCGTCACATGTCCGTCTCACGATTCTTTCTGGTGCGAAGACGATGCCCGCATCATTCATCGCCGCTCAAAAGATCATCGACTAAGATGCAGCAGCAGAGTTATTTTTGCTGAATGTTCATGATACTGCACCATGGGAGTTGGAGGGATCATTTGGTATTGGCAAGCAAACGCGAAAACGTAGATTTTGAGCAGAGTGAGAGATGAAAAATCAGACGTAAAAGAGAATGAGAATGTGTATCACTCGTGATGATATACATCACGATGAGGATGTTGAAGGATATGCAGATGTAGTCGCCTGGCTACAAAAAAAAGGCAGTTTTGGTAGAGGGGCTTATATACCCCGGCTGCCCCCGGTTTGTGAACTGGATAAAGGTCGGGAGATTCTTTCAATCTACCCGGCATTACAAAAAAAAGAAGCCCCAACTCTGAACTCTCCAAATCCAAATCCAAACTTGGAATTTACATCGGATATTCACATTTGCAAGTTGCCATCGGTAAAAGCATCCAGGACCCACTTCCTTTGTGTGATTTCTACCTGTGATATGTCCGCCATCGGTCGTGTTTGTACTCCAACAACCTCAATCGTTCTTGCAGTGATGGAACCCCCCAAACGTTTGACCTTTTAACACCACTCTGGAGCACCTCAGGACGAGGACGAGCCTTTGAGTAATGAAAATTTAGACAATTGAATTTTTACGTGAACGTGCCTAGTTACATACTTTCCTCCAATGCCATGATGAATGCAATACTTACTACAACTCGAGCTAGCTTGTAGATGATAAGGATTTAAGATAATCTACTTTACCTTTACCAGCGTTTGATTCTGCTAGCCAATTTCAAAGGCAAATACCGCAAATCCAAAATGCACTCAGCATCGGCATCGCAGGTGGGCACGACCACCAAAGCCAGGACGAGAAAGCTGAGGCTGAGTACGAAAGGCATCCTGAGGATGAGGTCGCCCGCCTCAAGCTTCATCAACATCGACAAGATCATCACCTATCTCCAAAGACTTCGCCTTTTGCAGATGATCCTGTTGCATTCGTGTCTCTGCGCCTTTGCCTTCGCTTCTAAGAATGTAACGACGAGAAGTTACACCTATCCAACAGCGCCGAACTTGTTTTTGCAGCCCGTCTACGTTTCGGCATCTGGCGACACGGCCCCTGTCGTGGAAGAACTTCCGGTAGGGGTCGTTTTGTCGGCTCCTTTCGAGACGACAACTTCATCTTCTAGTAGAACAAGTAGTAGTAAAAGCATTACTACGAGAAATTATGATGAAGATGATGATGAACAAAAGAACTCTGGAGTAGTTGCCAGTGCAACGGCGTTTTTAGATGTCAAGAGAACCTCATTGTCTTCTGCAACAGACCAAGAACCACAACCACAACTACTTCAACAACAAGAACGTGGACGTGGACATTACAAATACAATTTTCCAATCACGATTAAACCGCCAAACGCTGCTGGTGTAACTAGCACGTCAGCAGCACAGTTTCTGCGACAAGATCCGTGCTACAACTTCTGCGATGTAGTTAGAGGAGACAAAACTAGCGGTGGACCTGTTTGCCAAGCTCGCGAGAATGCTCAAGACGGAGATGGGAACGAGTTTTGTAAGGCGAATTGCCGACCGCTTTTTCCCCATGTTGAGATTGTCGGAGTAAGGAAAACCACATCAACATCATTGATACAAATGCAACCATCAACTTCTTCTAGTAACAAGTGCGCTTCGGCTCTCATCTGGTCAAGAGAAGACGAAGTAAAGACAGGTACTGCGGTCGGAAAAGGACACTACGCTTATATCGCAGATTTGCCGTATTTGGGACCACGGGATCATCGGGTCGACACCGCCATAGCCACTGTGACCTTCGAGGACCAGCAGCAGCAGCAGCAAAAGCAGCAGCACCAGCAGAAGCAGAAGCAGCAGTCTTCCTTGGCTATCACGCCAACAGTAGAAGCAGCTTCTGCGCGGAGTTCCCTGCACAAGCAAAAAGAAGCAGCAAGTCCTTCAAACCCTCCTCATACTCCTAGTAGTACCGCTACCGGTGGTACTACGGCAGTGTCAGTGAAGAGTAACAACATTGACAATGAGCAGCCGCGGCAGGGAGAACAGGAAAAGGTCCCACCTCCTCCTTCTTCACACATTGTAGTGAAGTCCCAGCTAGTCTTCCCTTTGTTCGGCATCACATCGAGACCGATTCAATTACCGTGGAGAGTACTGAATGAAATCAATATCCTGGAAAACCTTCCCCCCCATCCACACGTGGTTTCGCTCTTGGGTACACGCATTGGATTCGGCACAGGGGTACCCATGCCAGGCGAAGGAGACAGGACTCGGTCTACTCAGTGGGAACCTGTCTCATCCTCCTTCTCAACTATGAAACTTCCCGAGAGGTATCCGTCTAGTGCAAAGGATTTTTCGCGAGACGAGATAAACCAAGTGCCGCACGTCCACACACTGATGCCAAAGCTTCCTGGTGGAACGCTATCCGACCGAATCAAGGCGCCAGGTACCAAGATTCAGGACACTTTTTCGATGGTGTACTTGCCTTCGGTGCGTGGCGTACTTTTAGGTCTTCTTCATCTGGATGATCACGGTGTCGTGCATCGCGATCTGAAGCCACAAAACGTGGCTTTTTTGCGGGAGACGAGTCTGCGATCTTATCATTTCACTGGGAGACAGTCGATAGCCCAGGCGCATCCTTGGCCTTCGCCTTCAACAGACTCCTGCCACCATCATCATCGTCGCCACCTGGTTTTGCCTGCAGGATTCTGCAGCCCACATCTAAAATAGCTACTTAACATAACTTAACTATATACTTAACCTAGCTAGGTTAAATATCTTAACAAAAATTTTTGATTTTTGAATGCGAGTACTGTTTTATGTGCAATACATCGTCAACTACAGCTACTGATACGCCGCATCCTGTCCTCCTGGACTTCGGCATGGCGTCCATCGGCGAGAACAGCGACAATGGCAACGACATTGTCGTTGAAGCGTATTACCGCCCACCGGAACTACGCACAGTGGCTTCGAGCTTAGCACATATGAAGGAGATGCAACGTCAACGTTATAGCACAAGAGTCGACATTTGGAGCGTGTGCTTCCTTTTTACGCGCATGCTTGAGATGCTATTCGTGTTGTCACCGGAAGTGTACCCAGCAGCTACAAAAGGAAATGATCCGTATCTCCAATTTGTAGCACCACCAGCACAGCCACGCTTAGAGGAGCTTCGTTCCATGAACAATATCGAAGATGGGGATGTACTCGAATCTGACTCCCAGACGAGTTTCAAGCTTCTTGGAGGTCTGGAGAGCAGCTGGCTCGCCCCGCCGGCCACTGACCGCCCTTCAGCTGGTCCCTTTTTTTTCGAAGCGAACGGGCTCTTTCATTTTTTTCACGAGGGAGACGACGAGCTGAGGAATCCGCGTAGTGGGACTGAGTGGGACGACGGGATTTGCCGAGTCGCACATTGGTTGTCCGTCGAAAAGGACGAAGTCCATGAATTTATACGGCTAATAGAAATCCTAGTTGCTGATCTTTATCAACGACAAGAAATAGAATATTAGAAATACTTTCCCAGCACCTTTCATATTTCTATTCTCCATTTACTATTTCTATTAAGTGTTAGTGTAACTACCCGTCCTCGTACAAGAACACGATCATCCCTTAGCGGAAGTTCTTGTCATCCTTGTTGTAGACACACAAAAACACAACGAGCATGCATTTCTAAGAATTACCGACAAGAACAGCGAGAGGGAGAGGTGCGATGCGGTGTGCAAGTTGACTCCTAAGGCGAAAGAGCATCTAGAAGACATCTGGAACACGGTTTCCAAGATTGCGGATATCACTAGCGACACACTAGGGGAATCTGCGCCGAATGACGACGCGCCAATCATGCCCGTAGAAGCAACGGAGCCGATGGCTACTAACGCTCACAAGCCAGACTCAAAGACGAAAAAACGACCGTTTTACTTTTAAGGAAGAGTAAAACTAAGAGAGTCTACAACTGCTCCTAATTTGAATTTTATTCACTTTTTATCGACGTGGTCGTGGTCGTCTGTGAATGCTGGTGGGGGGGACCTTCGTGATTTCACAACAAGGGGGCGAACATATGGGAAAAGACATCATCATCGAGGGATGCACTCAACAATAAACGATGAAACTTCTGTCTTCTAACTTTTGCATACGCATAGCGGTTTGAGCCGGGTCATCAGTGCCTACGATGGTGTTTCAAACCTGCAAATTTTGGGGGTACCCGTCCAGTACTGGAAGAAAGCAAATTCTGACAAGACTGTCAAGAATCCTTTTTTCACGGGCGAGACCGCTACCGCACTTTACAACGTATTTTTCTGTTTTACTTTGGTTGCCTTCGTGTTAGGCTCAGTCAGGGCAATGAGATATTGTTTTTTTGATCATTTACAATTTTCTGTTCAACTTGAAGATTTGTATGAAGATGAACTTGAACATGAAAAGGAACGAATAGTATCCTGTAGTTCATCTCGGGTTGCGCATCTCAAGTACATAATGACTATGCTCGCCCACTGCGCCACAGAATCTGTGGTGTACTCTTGGTAGGCGAGACATAACATGAATCTGAAAGCTATTATTTATCACGTTTTTCAAAACCTATACCCAGTTTCTTCGTGGCGGACTTCGCTGCCATCCTGATGATCGCGAAAACATTCGAGACTTAATTCGACTCTTCAACGTCTTGATCGACACGTATGCCGGCAACGAAAAGGAAAACCATGCCAATAATCCTGCTCGCAAGGAACAAATTCTTGCTTTGAAGATTCCGGAGAAGGATCTTGAGCTAAGTGACCCTCAACAGGCCATCAACGAGAAAACGAAAGCCAAAATGAAAAAGGCCGTTCAGGAGTATCAAAAGGCCAGGACAGACGTCGAGAATCTCTCAGATGATGCGCAACTGGAGCAAGCAAGGACTGCAATGAAGGGAGCGGTCAGCCACGAGCTTCAGGCCAGAACAACCGCATTGTTCACAACGGCAGTCAAGAAAGTCGAGGACCAGGTCTACAAAAAAGGAATGGAGATTCTGTACAACATCGTGCGTCGCAGTGAAATCGGAGAAGCAGAAGAGACAGCGGAGTCAGAGACTCAGACGCAGACGGAGACCCCCGGCAAGGAAGATGAGTAGAAGGGTCATCGTACTCATGATTAGTCTGTTGACGCTTGTAAGAACAAGCATGAAATTAAATGAATTTGATAGCATTATGAAATTAAAATTTTGATGAAATTATTGGCATTCACATTATCGGGAAGAGCAAGAGAAAACTCAGGAGGACATGAACAGGAACACTGCTGAATGAATATTTTGAACATTTTGACTTATTTCTGGTTTTAGCATGATGTTGATGAATCATCTGAGTCAATACATTCACATAAGTACCCACCCCAACATCAAGATTGTCAGCGATGTGAACAAGAAGAAGCCGATGAGATCAGTCATCGGCAGGCGAAGGATTTCTGCTAGTCGTGCAGAGATATCGATACTGATGCTGGTGCATGTTCTTCTCTGTGAGTCTATGAAGATAGTACTAGAACTAGCATTACCACTAGGAGCTGGACTGGTGCATTTCCGTGGAGAAGGTTCTGTATCCTCAACAAAAGGTAGGCACGGTGATTGTACTTACGTTTACGAAGAGTTCGTGTCTGAGAGAGGCAAACCGAAGTGAGCCGTCGAGTGTGTACAGGAGCGTACATCATGATCAGTACAACGACGAAAAAGTCTTACTAGAAACACTTCAACCTCATCTGTCTTGTTTAAAAAGCAAACCGCCTCCAAAGCAATTCTTGTAAGACATTCAGCTTGTTCTGGATCAACTGAGTACTGTAACAATGCGCGCAGCCAAACTTTTGCTGCTCAAGGCAGCGAGTTGTGGGGTTATGGCGCACTACAGTGCAGCACGCGGCCTTGCTCGGGAAGCCTTGCGGAAGAAAGCGAGATCGCTTGCACATGGTCGGTTGAAGTTAAGGCTTTTGAGTATACCCTTCACTTCTGAGGTATAAGTAGCCAGTACTACTACCAGTCGATGCTGACCCAACAGGAGAAATTCAGTTGAAACACAACAAATGAACTGCTTGGACTAGAAGTACAACTAATCTCGCCTCTAGTTCTAATACAACAAAAGAAAGCAGGAGCCTCGACGTCCAGGAAGGAATACCAGAGGCAAGGTGCCTTGAGCCTCCTGCAGCTTGATGAAAAAGCTGGAGTTTTACAGCGTATCCAACAGAGACGGGAGGCGTATGAAAAGGTAGTTGGTCTTTTTGATTGTTGTTGTGGCATATTCCACCATCGTACCTGCGGTATCTTCAGTAATTGCAGTGCTGACACAACCACAAGAAGAAGAAACTTGTTGTAGCTCACTTACTGCGCAAAGCGGTAGAAGACGACGTAAGAATTAGATTTAGACTCAACTCGAACTCCTTCTGCAATCTACACAGGCAACCGATATGCCGCATTTGCATTTTTTGATTCTTGCGGATGAAAATTTCCAGAAGAGAATGTCCAAGCAAATCAAGAGTATCGAGTGCTACGCAAAATATTGGGGGTACACGGCAAAAGTCCTCAACCCACGCCCACAGGACAATCCTTATGGGAAAAAGTACTTCTACTTTGACGAAACACTAGGTTTCAATTCTTGACCTCGTCCTACATCACATACAATTCCAGCTCGACCTCCAACCAACCATTCCCCAACCGATTGTTTTCAACCCAGGTGCATGAACGAGCACGATGTGTTTTTCGTGCGCCATTGTCTCGTTGCTGAGTATCTGGATCATAGCGATCCGAATACGGTCATCATGCTTCTCGACGCGGACGTAGCCGCGCGTGGCTTCATGCCGAATATGGACAGCTATCTACGCGATTTCAAGGACAAGAAAACTGATCTCATCTTCTACGAGAGGGGGTGGGGCTTGCATGAGAGGAATGAAGTACTGATTCACATTTTCTTAGATTTTCTTCCTTTGACGAACTCATCATCCTCCATGTACTTCGTTCAAATCCCGATTTCGAGGTTCACCGCAGTTTCTGGTGTGCTCGAGTACAACTTGATGTTCGTGTTCCATAACTAAACGTGTTCTGTTCCATAACTCAAAACATCATTAACCATAACTAGAACTCAAATCGCAATCCTCCATATTTCCTCAGGTGATGGCCGGTGCCTACATGGCTAGAAACAGTGAGAAAGCGAAGAAGTTTTTGCGCTATTGGGGAACGATGGAGCACGGACGTCCCAAAGGCTACTCCTCATCCGACAACGGCGCACTCCATCTCGCACTAGCACAGGTGCTCGGTAAGCACCCTCTAGACAAAGCGCAGGAATGCCATTATGAAGATTTGTTCACTCTTGTTGATATGAAAAACCAAAACTATTGGTCACTGTTAGATTTGTTCCCTAGTGTTGAGATGAAAACCCCCTCTTCTATCATAATCTGAAGACTATTTCCACTTGTTAACATTGAGAAGAACTATGCACTAGCATTTCCATTTTTTCACACTGGTATTACACAACCTCATCCCCATCCCCACCACAATCCCCCCTCCCTTCATATCACGGAGCGCTATGACGGTCTGAAGGCTTCAGTGTGGAATCTGGACCCGTATGCGGATTTTCTGTTGTGCATGCGCCAGCTGTTGGAGATGGGAAATACGCCAACTAGTCGCACAGGACGATTAAGGCTCTATAGATTTGATTCAAATTCATCTTGTTTTTATTTGGTGCATACTAACTACGTCCTTGGGTGTTGAAAAGTGTTTGTATACTTGAGTATCTATTCTCGTGAGTGCTAAGAAAAAGAAACATATACTCTCAAAGGAAGATGATCATGCACCAGATGAATAAATATAGAGACGAATCAATTACAGAGAGCTGGCTCTAAAGCTTAGCTTCGAGAAAGCTGGTGGTTTGATGCTAACCGGTGTATCCCAGGAGGTTTTTGAGCGCGAGAAAAGCCTCAACATCAAGCCAGAAGCGGTTATTCCAGAAATCAAAATCCAAGTCTTGGCACAGGTATAGAAGTTATTGATGAATAACGCAATTTAGCTCGTCTTACTTGTCACACAGAGATACAATCTTGAAGCATCGTCCCCACAGTCATTCTACCCAAATCAGCTACTTCGAGATCATCTCACTCAACTCTACTTCACTCAACTCTACTTCACTACAACAGCACGAAGGCCTCGCTCCGGACTTTGTGTACATCGATAAGGCCAAGCGGTCTCCTTTAGGCCATGGACTGAAGGACTGGGACTACTCAGCCGCCGTTCGCTGGTTGCAGTGGAAGGACCTCGAGAAATGCGAACTTCAAGATGGCGCCATCGCCACAAGCGAGCACGCGATCGCAGACGATGAGGAAAAAAGTTTATGCCTTCATTTTTTGGTAGTGTAAGCGGTGTTTCACATTTTCGTGCAGCGTTCCATGATAAAGCTCCGAGTAATAGTAATTGATTCTCGCTCGTCCACTTGCGTTCCTTGTCTACTAAAAATGAATATGAACAAGAACAAGACTCGTTAGACGACGATCTCATTCTCTACGAGAACTACAGCAACATGAACATCTAAGACTCCTGCAGGGCGCAGACAAGAGCAAGGAGGGGAAGCCATTTGCGTCCGTACCGGCAAAGGATGCCAAGGGTGCTCGCCTCAACCGCAACCGCGGCTTGGTGTAGATACCTAACGGTTGCCTAGTCAGAAGTTAGATGTTTTTGTTTCGGTTTCACCCAAGATGAAGATAGTTTCTTTGATTTTTTAGTCTTTTTGACCCAGTTTCGCAACAGTTAACCCATCAACTTACTTTTCCGAGAAATCACACATCGTTTACCTAGGATTTACCATGAAACGTTAACGTACTACACACACGACTATGGATGGAGATTCACACGGAGTTCTTCACTAAAAAAATGTACCTATTTCACTGACATAGCATAGACGTTATACGCGTAACATCGTTTCCGTACTACAACTTATGACGTGCACCATGATAGAGAAGTGACAGAATTACTACACAATCGAGAATCTCAACATTCAACGTTTTCCGTAAGGTTGCGAAGTACTAAGGCTAAGCCTAAGGGTTACAAAAAAATAATGATTTTGCAAGTATTGATGTTGTAGCTAGTTGTACAGATTGAATACATGATTGTTCTTCATTAATAAGTTGCTGGACGATGTGGCTGAACAACGTTTTTAGATTTTGACTTCTACCAATGCCTATGCGTGTGCTACCATGCCTACCAATGTCAATCTTCATTCAACACCAGATAGAAAAATAAGCCTAAGGCTCCTTTGATACATACAGTGCTGAAAATCTTCTTGAAGACCACAGAGTAGACGACAATGTCATGATCATGAGTAGTAGCTTGTTCGTTGAGGCCATCAGGTCAACAGGCCATCAGGTCAACGTGAGGTCAACTGGACACGGGTCCACGTCGACTAGGAGGCCGTCCATCACGAGCTCCCAGGGACGAGCTCTCAGGAACTTGAGGGACGAGCTCCCAGGGCACAAGACGAGCCCCCCAGGTAGTAGTGATAGCTAGCACGTCATCCAACCGCGCAAGAAGATGACAATGTCATGTTCATGAGTAGCTCGGTTTAGCAGGGGAGAATCAGTTTCGGCGTTTTTGTAGTCGTGAACTCTCACCTCTTCGAGGCGAGCCAAAGCCAAGAAATCCCTATGATAGGTATAATATATCCTTTCATCATGGTAGTTGTATCAACATAATGCCGTTCTTGATCCTAGGATTTATCCTCCTCCAGATGAACATGACCACGAGAAAAAGGACCTCCCCAACAGCACTTCTATATCTATCGCGACCAATACAATGCCTCTCCCGCTGATACCTGTTGCGATCGGAGCGGTGTCAACCTCCGTCGCCACCGTGATAACATGGTTCTCGTTGAAGTACCAATCCTTGAACCAGCAAGTCCAAGATCTTGTCGACGTGCAGAGACAACAGGCGGTGAAGAATTATGATCATTTGATCGTTCATGTCTTACATTAGTATACTATCTTCTACCTCTTCCTCTTCTAAGCGCCCGTAAGCAACGCGACAGGTGACGCGTTAAAGCAGTGGCTTCGACCGCTTGGTGGCTATTTGGTTAAAGCCTTCACTGTGACAACGGTGATCAGCATTACAGGGATTTTGTCTACGAGCCTTTTGGGTCTCCTGTGTCTGCGTGAACTGAAGATCATGAGGCACGAACAGCGAGAACAGTACGAGAGGAGCAGACCAAGCAGGAGGCGAAGAGCTGAAGACAACTTAAGAAAGGCCGTTGACTATCGCATGATCAGTAGTTGAAATTATGGTCGTGAACATGTTGAAGTAGTGCTCCTCTAAATCATATTTGATACAACTACTTGGTTTCATCCCCCCACCTCCTCCTCTTCTAAGTAGACAGAACGAGGACACTCATGACGAAAACCAGGCGCAGGACGAGAAGGACAAAGGCAGATGGACGGTCGAAAAAGAACCTCCAGAAGATGACCAGTTAGGTGGTTCGTCTAGAAGCACAGCATGTAGCTCGTCTACATCGCGCATACATACACATAGTAAGTAGATGAAGTTGATGAAAGTAGAGGTTGACATCTAAGGAGAAGGAGAATTATTTTGACCTAAAGAACATGCGCGACATGTCATATTGAATAGCACGAAGAGCAATTTTTCATACGAAAGAAGTGGAAAACCTTTTTCATCCCTTGATTTTTTTGTCTTGTGCAGCAGCAAGCATTGATTATAAGCGCCAGGAACACACGACAACTACGCTCTTCACTAACGCACAGCTCGTTTCGGATTCATCCAAAGTCAGTTCAAAACGTTTCGCTCAACTTTTTGCATGATTCATTCTGCAGCAGCTTCCTTTTATTCCAAAGTAGATGAACGTTACCGATACATCAACAGAAGCGAATGCGAAAGAGATTGAGCAGCGGCGTCTAGATTCTCCTTGAAGATCATTTTGTTGCGTTGGATTGTAATTGAGCTGCGAAAGCGGACTGGGACTTTCAGAGAGGACGATAAGAGGAGATGACATTGTGTAGACGCATGGCAAAAAACGGCTCTCATATTGCTCAAAGTAAGAGACTGCATTAGCATTGTTGTGTTGGGTTCAGTGGACTGGTCAAACACAATTTCGCGTCGATCTGTTTTTACAGCAACGGAGCCGCTCTTCCGAAGTGAAGGTAATCTTAAAAAGGCTGAAGAATCTGCAAAGAACGTGTCATTGACGAGACTTGTTCTTCTCAACATAACTTCTACTTCTATGTGAGGAACTAAATAATTGCACCATCATGACATCTATCGCCCCATTGTGCGAACCTCCGCGGACAGGCGGCGATCGATCCAACACCAGTACGTCTGCAATTTTGACAGCAAGTCAAATTGCAATGATGGAAACTACTTCCCCTTCTTCCGCTAGCAGAAGCCCGGCAAGCAGTGGACAAGGCAGTCCTACTCGATCCGGGCAGCACTCTGGCACATCAACTGGTGGTGCAGCGTTTCCCTCCTCATCTTCTAGCGCAGGTGCCACAGCTTCGAGAGGTGTCTCAGCTGTGTTATCCGATGCCTCATCGACTATTTTCGGATCCACCTTCTTCAACAATGCTGCAGGACGAGCGGCGGATGAGCAGTGGCAAGCGGATGTCGCACGTGTCCGACGACGAGTGCAGCAGCTGCAGTTAAAAGCATCTAGACCGGGAAGCGCGCGAGGCAATAACTATAGGGAAGTGCGCGTCATACTGAAAGAACTTGGCCTTCTTGACACTTTTCTGCAAAGAATGATCGTGTCTCAAACCCTGAGCCGGGGGAAGCTGCTGCAGAGGACAGATGTGTTAGCGAAGCTAACAGCGGATGTGAAAGCACTGGAGAAGATCATCGTACTAGTTCAACTTCTGATATTCACTTCCAATTTCGTCGATTCTTCTTCTTCTATTGTTATTCTCAACAAACCATAACGACCATCTAAATGTATATCATTATCTATCATCATCGCCCCGACAACATCTACAACTAGGTCGGCGACGGCGGTGCTGTGGTGCCCTCTGCCGATAATGCAGTCGAAACCTATGCTTCTGGGACGACTGAACTTCAGAGTGGAACTGACTTTCCAACCACACGACGTGGGGAAATGCAGAGACAACAAGGTTTGGTCGACGAGCAGGAAGAAACTCTAGATCGCTTAGCGGCGACACTGGGATCGTTAAATTATGGCTAAGAGAAGTAACGCTCGTCGACAACACTCGATCTCTCCTATCATCATCCAGCATGTTACTCTCCATTCAACTCGCTGTAGTGTATTAACACTCGTCGACAACACTCGATCTCTCCTATCATCATCCAGCATGTTGCTTTCCATGCAACTTGATAAGTGAACAGGCCAACGCCTAAACCACTAGCAGTTGGCTTAGTGGTTTAGGCGTTGGCCTGTTCACTTATCCCAACTCGCTGTAGTGTGCCACTACGACTACGACCTCCAAAAAGAAGTGAATCATGTCAGCCTCGCACCAGGAGGAACTATTTTTGCACACCAGCAGGCTCTAATCTCTGCAAATAGGCCAAGACATCAACATCGAGATCAACTATCACAACACCCTACTCGAGGAGCTGGGAGAGGCAGTTGATGGCACACATACGCGAATGCATTCGACACAGATTATGACTGATGCAGCTAGTTGTAGATGACACTTTTTTCGTCTTCAACATTGATTTCAATTACGAATTAGATCCACGATAGTAAATGGGGAAGATCGGCAGGAAAAAACTCTTAATTTGAAGGAAAACAAAAAGTTTCGGTTCTTCACCAATCACCTCCTCTAACCCAAGGCGGCTCCGCGATATCAGAAGAAGCAAGTCATCAAAGTGCATCCTGTGTTACATATTCACTCTGATTATCCTCATAATCATCGTGCTGATGAATTGGTGAGAAATAGTTCCTTGTGCAGCTGCCTCCAGTGGTCTTCTGTTCGTAGTTACTCTTGCAGAGGCACAATTAAACGTCGACATTCCTTGGTCACGAGTAAATGACAATGATGTTGTTGGGATTCAAGATCATCAAAATATAATGAAGACCAAATATGCTACTTACGTACAAGTGAGCACCCTTTTAAACAACGCCCATCGGCCTGTGCGCCACCTTTGCTAAACACGATGAATGTTGGCACCAGGAGTAGAAAAAACTGTGCTCGAAACGAGAGAGTCGTCCCATTTGTGTTCAAAAATATGAGACTAGAACGGATGCATATTATTATGCAAAGAAACGAGATCAAACAGTTCTTTCTGATTCAAAAAATAGCAATTGCAGAACTGCGATCGTGATCTTCTTAACCTTCTTGTAGTTCCAAATTATGAAGATGATCTTCAACATGAAATTCACAGTCTTCAATTCACCTGAAAATTCAACACCAGAAAGATCGACGAAATTTTTTGAACGAATTCGCCACATCGCTTTCCCCATCTTCTAAGTACTTCATTGATCGAAAGCAAACTAATACTAGGTTCAAAATTGAAAGATCGAAATTTCGATATCGTCTTGAAAAAACGTGTGAAGGTCCAAAAATTCAAGACCAAATTCGATATCAACAAAGTTCTCTTATCTTGCCTGCAAAGAGACCTGGAGTTTTAAAGTAGAATTCGTGCATGAATTGCAAACGTAAGCGACTGACATTTTAGAGCTTGTTCATAATTTTTGTGGTACAAAACGGACGAACGACATCAAAGACTAATTCTCCCCTTTGCTTTCACACGACAGGTTGTGTCTGTAGTAAGTTCTTTTTCAGATCAATCGTCCTCGAAATTATTGCTGAGAAGTGCTATCGTTGCATCATTTTCTTTCTAGAAACAACTGAAAGTTATAATACCACAGAATTCTTCATCAATCTTCTGTTCATTTTCATTCTGATACCAGAATAGACGAAAACAAAATGCCGGGATCCTACGATAGCCGTGGAATGTATGGTGCGCCAAGTGGCGGTGGCCGCAGGGACAGCCGTGGACGAAGCTCTAGTACCTATCTTTCTTTCAATAGAAAAACACTCTGACGCCACGGGTGATGGCTTTCTATGCGTGGCCGTGGTGGTGATACCCATCTGACGAAAAGCTTCAGATGAGGTGCAAGCGTGCGTCTCTCTCTCTCTTGGATCCTCGCGTGTGTCTGAAACAAGTGGTCTGCAGCACATCTGGCGGAGATTATGTCGTGAAGATTTCGTATTTAGCTTTTCAGAACACGAGTTTCGCCGTTTGAAGGTAAAGGTTTTAAACAGCAAGAACGACGAATATTCGTATTCATTGTTGATCAACATCACAACGACGAGCACGAAGAAGATCAAGACAGCATCTCTTTTTTACTTCTAGTATCCGCAGACAAGAAAGAAAGCCGGCAAAAATACGATGACCACATGACACACGCGGAAAGGGGTTTGCTACGTGAGAGACAAGCACGAACCACACGTCTACTATGCTGCCATCATCGGGCGGAAGATTTTCTTAGATATAGATTTTGTCTCAACTACTTGAGAAATCGAACTCCGATCTCAATTTTTTTTCACAACATCTTCATTCATGTTGACTCATCTGTTTGTTCCTTTTGGATGACATAGAAAGTGACTCAATCTCCGTAAGTCGTCCATGCTGAGCTACAACTTACTATTATCTTGATGAAGCATTTTGCAGTGTTCTCCAACGTAAAAAGTGAATGTTACACAAGAGAAAGGGCAAGAACAGCTTAGGTGAGGCGTCATGTCGTGCTACTATGGGTGCATGGAAAACAAATCGTGTCTCCACCTCCGTAAGGGGGAACGACGTGATTTTTGCACTATAAAAGCGCGACGAAGATGATCCGTCCTCATCATACTGTAGACTACTCTCTGTGTGTGACTTCTCTTAGTAGTTGGAGGAGCAAAAAGAAGACTGGTGGACTTGAAAAGCACTGACATTTTCTCGTCCGCTAGTCTAAGAGACGCTGCAAGCTGCCATGTGCCTCTCTGCCTCTACTGCGCGGCGCAGGGTCGTCGTTCCTGGTCACTAAATCTCTTGGAAGATGGGAGTTGAGGAGGAAAGAACTCTGATCCATGTAGAGAAGACTTTGACTAGGGAAGATCATGCGTTTGGGCACAAAGAGGACGGACATGGGCAGCACAAAAAAATTACTACAACTATTACATCAATTAAGAAGAATAAATAGATCACAGAGACAGACGTCCTCTGATAAATGAAAAAAAAGAACTACAAGAACTAGAATCGAAATCCAATATTCTCCTACGTACTTCTTGAAACCTCAAAATCGAAATCGAAAAACAGACGACAATCGTCGTGAGCGCAGTTATGACCGTGGATATGACCGTCGCGGAGGTGACCGTGATTTTGGAGGCGGCAAGGACCGCTTCGGTGGCGGCAAGGGAAAAGGAAAAGGTGGCGGTGCTGGTCTTGGAGCCAATCTGCGTGCCATTGATTGGTCCAGGGAGCATTTGCAACCCTTTCAGAAGAGCTTCTTCCGCGAAAGCGCAACAGTTGCGGCTATGAGTATGCACGATGTCCAAAAATGGAGACACGATAAAGGAATTGCGGTCGTGAATGATGGGTATAACTTGGATTTATTCTACTTCATTCCTACATTTACACTTACTGGTAGAACTAAAAAAATGCACAGCAGAAGATGACGGAGAAGTCGAGGCATCCTATACTATCCTAGCTGTCGTTTTATTTATTACTTCTAGATTACTTCCACACTTATTACGAGTGCATTTCTTCGTCAATCTCAATGAAATCATCTAACTTGATAAGTTATTCTACGTGAGCTACTAACAACTTACAGCTAGTACAACCCTCTCTATCTCAACATCTTACAACATTAAAATAACAGTGGCTACCCCTGCCCGAAACCGATTATCACTTTCGCTGATGGTGGTTTCCCGGAATGCGTTATGGAGTCGATCCGCCGCGCAGGCTTCCAGAACCCGAGTCCGATTCAGGCTCAGGGATGGTCCGTGGCATTGTCTGGAAGAGATATGATTGGTAATATAGTCTACCCAAATCCTCTTTTTTCCCTTTCAATATTATCTCGTACTTGAAAAAATGATGAAAGTGAAAGAGTTTTAGTTTTTTGATGTGAAATAATAGCCTTCTTCTTCTGCTTGCTAGTGTTTTCTTCAAATTTATTGCCTAAAAACTTGTTGGGACGATACTAGATCTTGAGAAATTTCTCGACGTCCTCTATGTGAAAATGCGTTTCTGGAGCCATACATGCATCTCTGGTCGATGCAAGAAACTTTTTCACAAATCATGTTCTTGTTCAGTTGGAGTAAGATGAAAAAATTTTAGTCTATGTAAAAATCTACCAGTACCACTGCTCCCAAAAATAAAAGGTATCGCCGAGACTGGTTCCGGAAAGACTCTTTCGTTTCTTCTTCCGGGTATCACGCATATCAACGCCCAGCCACCTCTGAACAACGGCGATGGCCCGATCTGCTTGGTTCTTGCACCAACACGAGAACTCGCAGTCCAGATCAAGAACGAGGTCGACAAGTTTGCGGTACTTTCTACTTTCTTAGATTATGTTAGAATCTTGTGGTAGAGTTGGTAGACGGGGGGACTTCAAACCGGTAGGCGGTGACGTGGTTCTTTATTCTTGATAGCTGCTCAACAAGTAAAGACGTACCCCTGGATCGATTGGGTTTACTACTCCTGCTACTAGTAGTAGCTAGTAGTAGTTACTTGTATACTCAGCAATCTGATTCACGACGAGCATATTGTTCTTGTCGAAAAACCATTGTCGAAAAACCATTGGAGATGAACTCCAAATTCAAAAAAAACAATCTTCACAGGGCCGCATCCGCAACACTTGCCTGTATGGTGGCGTCCCCAAAGGTCCGCAGATGCGCGAAATGCGTGAGGGTCGCGAAATCGTCATCGCTACTCCTGGTCGTCTGATCGACATGTTGGATATGGGCATTTTTACTCTGCGACGAACAACCTACCTCTGCTTGGATGAGGCTGATCGTATGTTGGATATGGGATTTGAGGACCAGGTCAGAAAAATCTGCGGCCAGATTCGACCGGACCGACAGACCCTCCTATGGTCTGCCACGTGGCCGAAGAGCGTGCAGGCTTTGGCCAGAGATTTGTGCAAGGAACACCCAGTGCACATCAACATCGGAGCGCTGGATTTGAAGGTACAAGAACTCTTTCAGTCTTGACCACATATCTAAAAATTATGACCTAATCTTCATCTACTAGTTCTAGTAGGAAGTCTACTTTCCTGTAGTACAGTGCAGCAAATTTTTGGCTCTACCTACAACTCTGTTCCCAAATATGATCATTTCCAAATCGTCCACCTCGTCACATTCCATCTTGTTTCAGGCCAACCACCGTATCGTGCAAAAAGTCGAAGTTCTCACCGGCTACGAAAAGCGACAGAGGTTGAACGACTTGTTGCGTCAGTATTTGCAGTCTGGAAAGATCATCATCTTCGCCGAAACCAAGAGAGGATGCGACGAACTGACGCGTCAGATGCGGATGGACGGGTATCCGGCTCTCTCCATTCACGGAGATAAGAAGCAGGAGGAACGCGACTGGGTTTTGCAGGAGTTCCGAACTGGGCGAAACCCGATTCTGATCGCAACCGACGTTGCAGCACGTGGTCTGGACGTCAAGGACATCAAAGTAGTGATCAACTACGATATGCCGAACAACATCGAGGACTACGTCCACAGAATAGGACGAACGGGACGAGCGGGAGCTAATGGTACTCCTTCGATTTTTTCGAAACAACAAGAACTCCAGATATGTTATAGTAGTAAAATAAATTTCATTGATCATCATCATTCAAAGGGCTAATGGTACTCCTTCGATTTTCCTCATTTCGAAACGACAACTCCAGATATGTAGTAAAAATTCCATTGATCATTCTGAAATAGGTCATTGTTGAAGATTGAAAGCCGATCGTAGAAATACACAAATAACAGTTTACCAGTTCTCGGACAACAAGTTGTAACTGCACCAGGTACAACTAACTTATGCAACCTCAACCTCATTCTAAAACTCCATACAGGTACCGCCTTTTCCTTCCTGACTCACGACAAGGCCAGATTGGCCCGTGACTTGATGGGAATTATGAAGGAAGCTTCTCAGCCAATCTCGCCACAACTGGAGCAACTCGCCAACTCGGCTTCCGCCTACGCACCGAGCTCTAAGGGTAAGGGCCGTGGTAAGGGAATGGGAGGCGGTTTCGGCGGCGGTTTCCCACGATACTCGCCGTACTAGACGGAGACTGCATAGTCTGTAGTCCTCCGATGGGGAACTCGTGTATGCCTACTAGATGTCACGGTCGATTGAAATGCGTCGCTCGCAAGCGCAACTTATATCGCAGACTTACGTCGTCGTTACAGTCACTTGTATCGCAAATCGCCCCTGTTTCTCCAAAAAGATGAAATTATCCATTCGGGATTGAAGAAAGTCCCTTAAATATCGGCTAAAGAACTACTTGTAGAACTATATATCTTAAGGCAATTTTAACTTTTCACCTAGTCGTGTCAGGAAGATCGTTCGATAGAAGTTAGTACATGCAATCATTTGATTTCTGAACTTGTTAAAGCGGATGGAAGTTTCTGGAACTGGATTGGTATTTACTTGACGGACAAGAACATGCATGCTATTGAGAATAAAGCTCTTCCTTATTTTTTCTATTTCTTAGCTCAGACATGATGATTGAATCAAAATCAATGTACCCAGTGATTTGTAACTGAGATTGATTGTTTGAAGGGAACTCGAATTACTACAAGTGAAACACAACCGATACGGCAATGATGCATTCAGAAGTTGGACTTTTTGTAACATGCTGAATACCTTCTTCTCGCCAAGGGACGACTATCATGTTGGACACGGTGGGGACGTCACAATATTATGATAAACGATTGGGATAACAAGATCAACTTTGCAAATGATTCTCACTCTCCTATTCTAAGTCACAACAAATAGCAAGATACTCTGCGTCTTGTGCAGTGGAATTATCTCTTCGGGGCAGAGGAAAAAAAAGATTGGACTATTGCTAGAACGTTAACGTCGTTTCAGAATGCATTTTCTGTGCCATGCGGGAGGACAAGCACAGTCCTGTCCTCTGTCTATTGTCATTGGGTCTGAAATTACAATAGCTATTTTTCTACATTTGGTATTACGATATAACAGCTAGTACTGTTTGACAAAGAACTACCACCCGCCACGACCCTAAGAACTGCCCGCCTGTGAAAGATAGTGACTCATCATGTTCAACATGACATGTTGGAGCAGGAATGTCCGACATCCATAAGACTTCTCGAATTTATGAACCATGTTATATCCACCACTTAAGCACCAGAGTTAACATCAAGATCAAGCAACATATGGATATGAAAGGAAAAAAGGTGTCTATGAAGCTGAGGCCTCAAAAAGATTCAGGTGTGTTTTTGCGTGATCTCCTGTCGGTCGACTTTTTCCCATGAGTTGTTGATTCTTGTCCCTGAAAAAAGACTGTGCTGGTCCTTGAGAGAGAGAAAATTTTCCTTTTTTTGAAACCCAAGGTGCAACAATGGAGAGTGCGCTTAAATCTCTCTACTCGGTGCTGTTCTTTTTGACGAGCAAGCTGAGGTACAGCGGACCACGCGAAGATTGACGAGACTCTCAAGAATGTGCTAATGAGCGCGAGCAGCACCTGTATCATCAAACTCAAAGTGTTTTTTGGCTTGTCTTTTTTTGCCACTGCTGCGTGCTACCTAAAAACTCTTACATATTCACATAGAGATGCTCGCCTTTTCTCTCGCTCTTCTCATGATGAAGCAAAACGAACGAGTGCCCAAGCAAAGCGGTTTTCAAAATACGGAAATACTTGATCATGTAGTTTTCGTAACAAGGAGCCAAACCCAAACACCTTCTCTTCATCCTCAGTCTCAACAGGTTGTTTCTTGTTGGTTGTTGCCGTGATCCCGGTAGCCACAAACTCCTGTCACTGTTGTGTACTTGCGTCAAAAGTCAATAGATAAGATCTTTTCCAGTCAAATCAGGAAGAACAAAGTCCAAGTTATTCTGATTCTTGCCGTTACTGTCACACTTTCTAATTTGCTTTCATCGTTCGCAATAAGGGTATCTCACAAAAACTAAGGTATCTACTGAATCACAACGATAACTTCTAAGACGTGTACTAGTTTTGAAGCAAAAGTGGGTGTTTCCGAAGCACATTTAATATATCTCTACAGTATCTCTTGGGGCAAAAGTGGCTGTTTCCGAAACTACAGTATCTCATCATCCTCAGTCATCTCATTCTTCCTTAGAAACTACAAGCTTGTTCGACAAAATGGCGACCATCGAGGATAAGTACAAGCGTCGTTTGATGACGTGCATGACACACGTCTTGCCCGAATTTGACGAAGCCGCCAAGACTTGTACCCTTTCCCTCTCCGACGTCAAGGGGATTCAGACCCTGATCGAGCACGATAACCACGAAAACCGCAGGAAGTTCGAGAATCTGATCGTGGAAGGTATTCCTGTTTTTACAGCTTAGGATTAGGTAGTATGCTGCGACTCACCATTTTATTCAGCGTCATTGTTGCATCTTAGGAAGATGATACAGCGAATAGGACACTTAGTAAAAGTAACTATGTCCAATCTGAAAAATGAATGAATTCGAGTATTGATTCCAACATTTTTCGCAAAAATAAAAAACGAAAACCCCAGATGCATGCTTTCGTCCCTACTACAACTGCTATTCCATATCCATTTTCCCCAAAAATAGAAAACCGATGCATGCCTCCTTCCCTACTACAACTTTTCGCAAAAATAAAAACTTCGGAAAATGCCAGATGCTTGCTTCCGTCCCTACTACAACTGCTCCCTGGACGAGCAGCGTGAGCATGCGCTGAGGCGATTGCAAGCGTTTTGCAAGAAGGACATCATAAAGGTCCAGGACTTCGAGAGCAACCCCATGAACATCTTCATGGCGCACGATGCCGCTGCCCTCGTCGATGGTTCCTTTGCGACCAAACTGACTGTGCAATTCAACCTGTGGGGTGGAACCGTCTACCGTCTCGGCTCCGAAGAACATCGACAGTTCTTCGCGAACAAGACGAACTCCAGTGATGTGGTGGGCTGCTTTGGGTTGTCGGAACTGGGATTCGGAAACAACGCGGTTGAGATGGAAACTTATGAAGATTTTTGCTCCTGAAAATTTCGAACACGCACCACCTTCAAGATGAAGTAGAACACTATCACTATACATCATAGTTAACAATTTAATGGCTCGAAAAATGATGTAGTACGACACGAGATCGAGAAGTGCATGTTCCTCTTGATGTTGATCATCATCATGTAGTGTGCTATTATAAGTAAGGTCTCCCCGTCCCTGCCATTACCTCTCCCCCATTACCTCTCCCCCGTCCCGACTCTAATCCCCCACCGCCACGTACAACAAGGAGGACGACACGTTCTCTATCCATTCGCCAAGCGTGTTGTCGCAGAAATACTGGATTACCAATGGCGCTTGCCACGCTCACTTCTGTGTGGTCTTCGCTCAGCTGATCATTGACGGAAAGAGGCAGGGCGTGCACGGTTTCATCACGCAGATCCGAGATCTGAAGTCGCTTCAGACCATGCCAGGGTGCAGAGTTGAGGATATGGGAACCAAGATCGGCCTCAATGGCATCGATAATGCGAAGATTCTGTAATTTTACACTGCTACTGAAGAACCCTTCTTCGCCAGAAAAAGAATGAACATTTCAATAGGATTAGCTTTTTCATGTTTATCATCAAAATCATTGATTCTCTTTACCCTTTCAGGTTCGAACAAGTGAGAATTCCGCGATCCCATATGCTGTCATCCTATGCGGAAGTTGAGAAAGGCGGTAACTATGTTTGGAAAGCCGGTGCCAAGGCTCCTAAGCTTCGTGAGAGATTCCTGCGTTTAGCCGATCAGCTTCTGAGTGGTCGATTGTGCATCAGCAGCATGATGATTGGCGCGACGAAGGTACTTCGGTTTTGTTCTCTCTGTTTTTTTAGGATTATGCTAGAAGTTGTTGAAGTTGAAAGTGTATTTGTTTCTCGAAATTCAAAAAATAGAGTCTGTTTTTATAATAGAAGGGAATCAAGAATCTTGCTTCAAAGCGAAGAAGAAATATTATCTTCTTCCTTAACTAATAAATCTGAAACCACATCATCTTCATCACGAAACCACTACCACACAGGTTGTCACCACAATCTCCACGCGTTACATGCTGACTCGTCTTGGCGTTGGTCCTAACGGTAAGAGCGACACGCCAATCCTCGACTACCAGCTGTGCCAGCACGAAGTCTTCCCCTTGATCGCTAGATGCTACGCGACCCAGTTCTATCACAACTACGTCAAGCGACGCTACGCCGCTCGCACAAAGCTGGGCTTGGACCCAAACCACGATCCAGGACAGTTGTTGCGTGAACACATGGAATTGGTCATTCTTTGCTCGTCGGTGAAGCCAGTAGCCGCTTGGCTGTGTGACAAGGCAGTAGTTGTGTGCCGCGAGCGGGTGGGTGGAGTCGGATTTTTGGAAGCAAACGGATTTGGTGGAATGTTCGCGCATGCAGGTACAACTATTCCTGAATATGAATAACCCTCCGATCATATAATTGTTTTAATTTGTACTTCTTGAAAGAAGAAGATAGAATCGTTGTGCAGGATTCACAACCTAACCTAACCTAACCAAGATAGAAGATTCGTTACTAACTCAACCTGCGGCTCGTTGTTCTTCTCGTTCTCTGTCTTCTCCACGAGTAACTAACATCCATGAAAATCACGAACTACCAATTACAGGCATCACTGCCGAAGGCGATGCTCGCGTTCTCTGTGCCAAGGTCACCAAGGAATTGATGGAGATTCTCGAAAAGGGATCGAACACTGCAGCATTGAACCCAATCATCGACACCGCGAAGTACCAGGTGAACTGGAACGATTTGGAGACGGCGGTGGGAAATGATGGTACTCTAATTTGCTTTTTCGAATAAGTCGTTTTTTGAAATTCTTGTCAGGATCATATTGATCTCTCTCGAAGAACATGTTGATGTTGTTCTGTAGTATTCATGCCTGTCTCAGCGGTGCTTCATGGCTCTACTCGAGCCTGATTCGTCCCGGCAACGTGGCTTGGCCACAAGTTCGCGGACCCTTGAAACTTGAACCTTGATGAAAGAATCTTCAAAGAGCATCAACAGTAGCATGAGATGAAATGCAAAGAGGGAAAAAGAAAGGAAAGATGACTAAACAGGTCACAAAAGAAAGAGAAAAATTAGAGACCTTCGGTCGGAGGCAATGCAAACGCCTCTTGCTAGGCACATTCATTCATTCATTCATTCACTCATTCACTCATTCACTCACTCACTCATTCACTCATTCACTCATTCACTCACTCACTCATTCACTCATTCACTCATTCACTCACTCACTCAACATCAACTCCTACGTCCCACTCCCAGCACAATCATCATCTAAATTTGTCATTCTCTCAACATTACAACAGCGGCGAAGATGCAAGCTATGATTTGCGAGATTGAGAAGCTGATGGCAAACCGCGTGAAGCTTGCCTGCGACATGTTCAAGCAGAAGTTGACCGAGTTCATGATGAAGGGTGACAAGGCTTTCCGCTACAAGATCTTCGACGCCAACCTGAAGGAGTTCTCCGATGAAATTCAGCTGGTGGCAGCAGCCTATGCGCAGTGGGAGTCCGTTCGCGCGTTTAATCTCGTGATCAAGTCCGCTGGTCAGGATCCGGACCTCCTCCACGCCACCACCGAGAAACAGCCAAAGCTGTCCGCTGCCTGCGTCTGCGTGCTTGGCCGACTCGCCTTGCTCTACGCCATTGACGTGCTTTCCGAAGACGCGATCAACTGCATGAACCTGGGCGTGATGTCGCCAGCAGACTTGCAATCGTTGCGTGCAATGAAGTTAAGGCTAAATCAGAGTAGATATAATCCATCTCTATTCGGTGCTTCCTCCTTCCTTAAAAAAGTATCTATCTTCTGACAGTCTACTTTAAGGATGTTGTTTTACTTCGGTGCGTCCTTCCTTAAAAGAGTATCTATCTTCTCCCTGACAGTCTTTGAGAGTGCAGCGGCTGGTGGTCTCTTCAAGCACAAACGATCAGGGACCTCGACGGACAACTTTTTTACTTTACATATTATGAATCTTTAGTTAAATTATGAATGCAACGTCTAAAGAAAGCGTCCATCTGCAAGTGCTTGCGTCCGGAAATCGTCTCCGTGTTGAACGGCATGGGTATCGATGACCGCGTGATCTGGCGACCAATCGGCAAGGACTGGAAGAACTTCAACAAGGGTGACAACTTCGGAGAGGTCGTTGACACCGGACGCTACTTGACGAAGGAGAGCTAAGAAGAAGAAGCAGTAGCAGTACTGACGTCCAAAGGACGCTACTTGACGAAGGAGAGCTAAGAAGAAGAAGCAGTAGCAGTAGTACTCGCTTGAAAACTTCTAGAGACTATTGAACTACTACTGAAGCAGCGTCCTCGTTGACTTTGGGAACAGAAATGCTGTGCACGACATGGTTGTACATATCGTTATGATCGTGGTAGTCGAACATCGTCATGCTACAACTAGTAAAAATTCATCATCTTCAAGAACAAGTACTAGTAATCATCTTGTCCAAGAACAACAAGTACTTCTAGTACAACAAGGAAAGGAAACCAGATGATGACGAAGCAAAACTCAGAGGAGGAGGTGGTAACTTCACGTTTGGCGAGTTGCAATTTTTTGAACATTTTCCCATAGTGCCGGAACACTGAACAGAACAAGAATAATGTCGTCGCTGTACTCAAGTCCTCGAACACTGTAACTCCTGATTGAGAACAAAGTTAGTCACAAAAGAAACTCTGCAGCTAGCAGAAAAATGACATTGCAGTGAAGAAGATCATGATGAAATTAGTCTTAGTGTCCTTGCCGTGGCAGGTTTGGGACGCTTTTTTCTGTTGGGAAGTAGTACTAGTTTCAGAATCTTCACGAGACCAAGAATGATGTTATGGTTTTCCTATCCATAGTCGTAGTAGAGAGGATATAGATCATATACTATGCACACACTGGCGAGTAGTTACTAATCTTCTATCGTAATTAGAAAAATAGCAATCAAATACTTATACTTTGCAGACAGTACTCATCTACATCTGCTCGTCTGCTGCATTTACCTTGTTGGAATGAAGAGTTACTGCCTCCCACGATAGATATCCGCCCTTATCTATTTTTACGGATGTTGACTGTAACTTCTTCTACGTGAAGTAGAAACCAACTACACAATTTTGTTGTGACTGAGAGTGACTGCACTGTGCCTGTGGTGCGCAGTGTCGGTTATGTATCTTTCATCTACAACATCAACTGTCAACAACTGCATGTCGTAACAAGTAGTTGATGGTGATTTTTTGTTGGTGGATCATTCTCTTCCCATCGCATCGAGCTTGCGGGGAACCTCTGTGCTCCTGCTTATGGTACTTACTTATATGGAATCTACTCCTTGTTCAGTTTTCAGCGTTAGCGTATAATGCTGACACGAAATAACCAAAATGTAGTTGTTGGTTTTCATTCTTCATATTGCATTCGATAGGTAAGTATCATGCTCAGATGTCCTGATGGGCGGGAAGACATAGTCCCAGGTTCTTTGACAAATAGCAAAACCGCTCCACGCGACCACAAGGACGATTGGGATGCTGCTTTTAGCAGCATCAATCTCAAAAACATGGTTGATGTCATTCATTTACATAATTTTCTTCATTTGTAACATCGCCATTTTTTCCAATATGTATTCACGTTAATTATTTTTCTGCAAAAATTATTGCAGCAGATGAGACTCTACAACTCATTCATCTTGGTTCAACCGTTAATTGTAAAGACAAATTATTTGTGAAGTTTGTTATCGTTGTTGACAGCATAATTATCATGATTGGGTCCAAGATACATAGAAACCACAGGGGAGAGCAAAGCGTCGAAATTCAGGAGCAAGAAGGAAGTAAAAATGCAAGTGCAAAACATTAACATCATGATAATTGTTTTCAAAGGGAAAGGACCATCATATTCGAGAATACAAACCACAAAGCAAGAGCGACGACCCGTGGCTCAGAGCCATTGTATTCCGGTTCCTACTTATTGCTGGTGCATGTGTTTTCCTACTCAAAACAAGCTCCTGAAGGTGTCTCTGCGACGAACCAAGAATTTATTTTCTTCAAGATGTGGCGATGAATCAAATTCATGACAAAGAAAAGTGTAAGTGCTCAAAAAAAGAGAGTCTGATTTCCGCAAAATAGAGGACAACAAGTAGTATCAGACTAGTATATGTAGACTGACAACTTCTACGGCGCTTCCAGCAGCTATTCTGATCTCCACACAAACTATTGCGCCAACGAGGTGCTATTAAGCATTTGCATAGATTCCATGTCGTGTCTTATTTTCCTCTTACTGTTACTGCCTTAATACAGTTCCCCATCAGCACGCGCAAGAGGACGTACCCCCCTACTACTACAGTATAGCGAGGAACTATAGCACCACTTCGTGGCGGTATCCTCATCAACCCATTTTGTTTTGATCCGAAGCAACTCCACATTATCCATCTACTTACGAGAAAGAAATTATAGACAAGATGGAGGAATCCAAGTTGATCGAACACGTTCTAGAGGCGTCCTTCGATGCTGGCAGCCCTAATTTCGTCAAAGCTGTCCTAGACCAGCTCAAGGCTGCAGAGACGCCTAGTTTTGCTCGCGCAGATCTCATCGTAGAAGCAAAATGCGGTTTGCTATACTCCGATCAACGGAAGCAAATCCAGTATTTGCATGGATGTTTTCAAAGAGCGGATGTAATGGCGAAGCGGGACAAAGTACCTGCGGAGCTGAAGGCAAAACTGCCAGATTTGATGCGGCTTTTGGTTATGAAAACATACATGAACTGATCTTGATGGTGTACTAGTTCTAGTCCCTGCATAATTATACTAGGTCTCGGAGTAGGAAGCTGAACGAGGACGAGCACAATCTGGTTTGGTTTCTTTCGTTGTTGAGCCTGTCTCTCAGAAATGATCCACTTTTCTGTAGCGGTCATGCAAATCATCCACAGTGAAATTTCCAGAGTTATTCAGAACCGTTCTTCGATTGTTTTCTTTTAGCTGCCGTGTCTCTACTCGGATCACGACAAGTGAGCCAGGAAGTTACTCGTAGCTGCTACGTGGTTCGAATGATTGAGTGAATCTTTTAGTTTAACGTTTGTCCGTCTCTAATCTTTCTCGTTTCGCAAACTTGGTACTTACGATCCCTGAGATGTTTTCGGATCCAGATGGGAACACCAATATGACACCAACAGCTGGAAGTGCGATTTTAACGGAGTTCCTAGTGCCTGGTGGCATGGGCGGCTTCAGTTCAGGTGGAGCAACGTCGTCGACATTTATGAGGTTTGATTGTGGGATTTAGTATTTTTATTAGTTAAGAATTAGAATACCATGAGATCACTTACCACATGGGTTTACAACTTTCAATATATATAGTTAGGCATTATTTAGACGAGATAGAGTCAGTGAACCACTGACATTGTGTAAGTGATAAACATCAAGTGGCCTGAAAATTATGCTATGAGTACTATGAAATGCGACCGAGTAGTCGATTCTTCTTCCCACTCCTTTCATTCTCCCGACCGGTTCGCCTCCAGTCCGGCTTTCGCTGAATTTCGTGCATCTCCTTGTGCAGACTATCGAGCAAGAGATGGACCCCCAGGATAATCCGGTCGAATGCATCCGCAATCTCTTTCAGCCTGCTCTCGACGCCATGATGCAAGGCCTCAAGGGTCGCCAATTCGCTGACCACAAGCTTGGCGAATTGCAGTATTTGACGAGTTTGATCCAAGCGAAGAACCCTTTAGTCAACAGGGTGATTTGCCAATACTCAAAGCAGTTTCTGCCGGATGCGCCACAAGCAGTCTATGGTGGTGGGAAAGCCTTGCCGAAGGGGTTTTTGTTGCAGATGGAATCGTTGATTGGGTCACTGCTATGTCCTACGACCATGGACACGATGCTGTACAAGGAGAAGAGCTGTCGAAAACTACATTTTGAAGGCTGCACGAAAAAAGCACATCGGATTATACGCGCAAGTCAAGAGACGCAGAGAGGGGGGATGCAACAGGTACTAGGCTTAGTTGTACTTCGCCTTCTTGAAGATCATTGTGGGGCTTTCCACTTTGTGCTTGTAGTTTTCCCGCCTACTTTACATGACTACGTTGAACTCTTTTCTACTCGACATCTATTTCTTCATTGTATGAAACTCAAAGACGACAACTCCCAGGTAATGGAGCAAATCCTTGCCATCGTGAACCCCCTATTGCGGAGTGGTGAGGAATGCCGTGAAGCTGTTGTCACGTGGCTTGCCCAGATGCTAGTGGGCAATGAGGCGAGGGCAAAAGGCTCCAATCAGATCCACGAAGGTGGGGACGTAAGCCACTTCCTAGACACATTGGAGAATTCACCGTTGCCGATGCAGCAAAACTTGGACATGCGACTATCCATGCAGTTGCAACAGGCGAAGATGCTAGGTTTCTCGACGCCAGGATGTGGGAACAACGTGTTGTGGTTGTTGTTAGAGCTAATTAGACCCGTGAAATTGTCAGCGGTGGGAAATATCCTGGATCCGTGTGTGTTTGCAGGTAGTGGAGCAGCGGCAGAGGAAAAGAGCAAAAAAGCGGCTAGCATTATGGCCACATGAAATAAGTACTTAAAAATCGCTTTCAACAATAGTCTTCATCTCGTAGTTCTCGAGCATGTTGGCAGTCGAAAATGACATGGAGTCGACTATTGATCTTCAGGCTTATCTTTCTCTAATATCAGTTCCGCCGGTTCCGGTGCTGTCCCGTCAGCCCCATTCCCAGGCACAAGTACAGGAGAACCTCAAGGAGCTTCAGCGGCTTTGTTGGGCAAGTTTTCTGAGGATACGAAGATGGGAGACGAAGAAAGCGTGAAAAGTGCTAGGGCAAAGCTGAACCTAGATGGTGAGGCCGCAACCAAACAGGATTTCAAGTTCGCGACGAAGATTTTCGCACTCTTGCAAAAAGCGTTTCACTGCATCACGGTGCCGACATTCAATTATGGGTTGGAAGTGAATCATCTCTACAACTACGTAGCTGTTGGAAGTAGCAGCACTAAGTAACATCGTCTACAGAAGTTGTAATTCCTTAAATTTGCAGGGATCCACCACGACCAGCACTAATCCCTTCTTTGCATCTAATCTAAAGAAGACATGTGTTTTGCCACTATAATTGCTTATTTGCACCACCTCTAATCTAAAGAAGACATGTGTTTTCTGCACGGCAGCTCTGCCATGTTCAATAAGGCGCCTGAAAAAGCTGATCTTTGCTTCGGAGAGCATCTCTGCATCGAGACGGTGTTGGGATGTGAGAACTTCCTCTCAGGCATGGTCCATAGCATGAACCTGACTTGCCTGTTCCTCCTCGCTGCCGCTTACCCGGAATGCAGGGGTAAGATCGCGCAGCAGAGCAGCGAAATGCGGGCGGTTGACGCCTTTCACAACGTGAAGGTCCCTCCGAAAGAGGTGTCGCCAGAATGGGCTATTCTACCTAGTGTCCTACTGGAGGACTTCGTCAATATTTTAGAGTATTTCCGAGATGTGATGCCACCAGGGAGCGTGCCAGGTGGAGGTAGTCAGCATCCTTTTTTCCAGCGCGTCGATGTCGACACTCTTCTGCTGACTTTGGTGTTCATCCTAGGCGCCGGTGACCATGTGAAGAACCCCAGTATTCGCGGGAAAGTGGTCAACGTGATCGCGTATCTGATCAAGACCCCTCGTTGGTCGGATCGATTACAGCAGTTTCATCCAGTCGCTGACAACATGATCCCTAGTTGCATTCAAGTTTTCAACGCAGTCGAGAAAACGAAGCAGAGTTACTACGACATCCGCATGCAATTGAAATACCAACTGCGGGTACCGATTATGGATTTGATCGCGCTGTTGATACCGCGAGCAGAACACAAGCAGAACCTTCGAGAGTTTGCGAGGGAGAACAACGAGGATTTTCTGAAGTTTTTAAACCTGTTGATGTCCGATGCTACAATGCAATTAGATGAGGGCATGGACACGTTGGCCGCGATTAGAGTGCGATCTCAGAAGACCACGCCTGGCGGCGCATCGAGTTCGTCGTCGGCTGCTGGAGGAGGAAATGGAGGTGCAGATGACGAGAATATGCAAGAGTTGATGCAGACGGGGGCGGCAGGTAAAAACAGTCTACTTACTCTATCCGACTCTTCTTCTACTTCTGTACTCCTGTAAACTTGCTTCACTTGTTCATGACTTCTAGCTATCGCATCATGATCAAGTTGAATCAGTTACAATTTCTTTTACACGACTTTGGAAGAACCCCAGCAAGCAGCATCTGCAACATCACTTCCATTTCGTCTCTCTCCCCCTCGGTCACTCCCGTAGGCATCGGCGTCGACCGTGGTGGCATTCAGGAGGATGAGCGGAACGAGCAAGGTGAAGATTTGTACCGTAGAAGTAGGCGAGATCCGAAGGAGCACTGTAGAACGTACATGAAAATGGGTCTTCGAACGATCAAGACCTTGTACGCCATTACGCAGGAAACTCCGGAGATTATCACGGAGAAGGGCGTGGTCCTACAGCAGATGGTCCAGAACTGCTTGAATGCGTCGTTGAACAGGTATTAATTTCTAAGCTCTCCAGAAGTGCTCTCCAGAAGTGCAACTGTAAGTATTCAAAACTACAACTCCTACTGCAACAACTACATGAAGACTGGTCTGAATGGTTCCGGTATTTTTGGTATAGCCTGAATTTGATCATAAGGAAAAACAAGAAGAGAACCCTTAGGATCAAACTCAGGTTAATACCAAATACCAGAACCAGACATGGTCGTGGTGTCTCAACCCACGCCTTCTCATCTTCTATCGTACCCCACCAGGTTGGTCGGACCCAAATGCATGCAGTTGAAGAGTTCCAAGCAAGACTGGGAATCAGTGTCCTTCAAACCCGTCGAGCTCCTGATGATGGTGTGCGAGATGTATGTTCTCATCGCGAGAGCGGAGAAAGTGAAGGTAATATGGAGATCCTCATCCATAACCATATCTACATCCTCGTCTCCAACGATTTGGCCATCTTCCAATTCTTGATGATGTTTCAGATTCAATACAACTTGTACAACTAACTTGAAAAAAACTTCCACTTGCCAGCATGGATGAATTGCATGATTCGTCATCTAATCCACCTGCCCTATTGCACTCCAGCTAATGCTAATACATGATTTGTCATCTAATCCACCTGCCCTATTGCACTCCAGCGAATATCCCAGTCAACAACAACGCCGACAGGTAATATCCCACGTAAACAACGACGGGAATGTTAACGTCAACGCCTTCCAGAAGGCTGCGCGCATTGTGAAGCGTGATGGCATGTTGCGGAAGGAATTGTTGACCGAATTTGACGAGTTTGTAAAGGATGTTGGCGCTGCCTCTGCTAGTAATGAAGCCGCAGACCTCGACGACTTCCCAGACGAGTTCGGGGATACGTTGATGAACGAGTTACTGGTAGACCCGGTCACTCTGCCATCCGGAAACAAGGTCAACCTTAAGGCTTCTCCTAATTCTCTTCTATACCTATAGGAATCGATCTCTGTGCTGGGATCTCTAGTCCTTCTGGTACTATTTGGTAAGAACCTGATGAATTCGATCACAAGTAGGATTCTCTACTTCATCTTGTCCTCATCACCAGTACATCTTAGAGAAGAAGTGATAGATGTGTATTGGAGAGAGGTCTAACAACCGAGCAACGGCAGAACGCATCTACATGAGCGACGCGGTGGACCCCTTCACGCGCCAAGCCTTTACGATGGCGGATATAGAGCCGGACGACGAATTGAGGGAGAAAGTGCACGCCTGGGTGCGTAGTAGGGGAATCGATCCTGCGACACTGCAGCTCTAGACGCTAGCTCCTAGAAATGACGGTTAAATAGAAGAAGTAGATGTGAACAAGCGATCTTCGATTGTTTTAAATAGTGAAGTAATTGTGAAGGAGCTGTAGATGCTGTTTTGTGTAAAGTAGAAACTCAAATATGACAAAAAACTAGAGTCAAAGAAACCAGATTATATGACATCAAAGTTGAAAAAGACCGACAACTCCAATACGATATGTTTGTGCCGATGAATTCAAAGATGGTTGTAATTCAGATTTTGATTCGATTTCGAAAATGGTGCGGTTCATAATCATTCTCTTCAAATATTAAAATCAAAAATCGAAGATTCAACTCAAGAGATTCTAATTCTGAGTATTGTCCCCTACAATCGTGTGAAGTCCCTGCTATTGTTGTTCCCTGACAACGACAGCAAGACCCCCCTCATGATTTCAACACCTTGAAATAAATCACATAGAAGGCCTCTTGAAATAAATCACATAGGCCTCTTCAAATTTTTGAAACGACAAGACGACTTGATACGTGAAACCCTCAGTATTGGACTGTGAAAAAGCAGCACCTTCCATGATCTCAAGTAGCGGCAGCTTCCATGGTGGCACCAAAAAAAATTGCAGCGGTTCTACTTCGTTTGCGCAATATTATTGCGTAACTACAGACTCGTGGCTCCTTACTGACTAACAATCGTGTTGGTGTTGTCCTAGCTTTTCGCATCAAACGTCACTCATTCAGGCTCACTGGTGTTTCTCTACAATTCTCAACGCCACGGCAGAGGTGCCACAAATCCATGAATGTTGTGTCAAATACAAAATGAATGAACTCCAACTCCTGAGTCTGCTTGAGGTGAAGAATGAAATTTCTGTTCCTGTAACTCTGCCAGCGAATGACAGGAATGCGACAATCTACACGAAGAAGAGCACTGCCAGGAATCATCTACAAAGTACTTAGTCTAATGCAAATGCAGCTCCAACTCATACTCAAACTCAATGAACTCACTTTCCTTTATTTCCAAAGACCAGCCTCTTGACTTCAGAAATTAGAGTACTTACATCCGTCTTGTCAAGAATTGCCAATGTAACCTTTTTGTTTTTGACTTCATGTCCAACAGCTCTGTTCTTGCAATTATCTGACCTGATTCCTCCGACTACCCTTTGCACTTTTTAGCTTCCTGCACACACCATTTTCAATAATAAGCTCGTACATTTCCAAGAAGGAACAAGTCCTAGTAGATGCAAAACAAGAACATGCCACCATCCAAAATGTCAAGAATGGCCAGGTCAAAGTGCTCTGGTCGTCGCGTGGTGGTTGGTTTTCTTACCGGTTCCACTGCCTACGCAAGATTCGAGTACGATGGAGGACGTTCGAAGATTCTGTTTAACAACCACGACCGGTTTAATATGGTATCAACTTAGGAATTGTAATTAAAATTATTGATGCTGATCTCCTTTTACACGCATTCTGCAGTACTAGTTCTATCCGTTTAATAAATACATCATCGCTAGTATCATGCAGGCAAGACTTGTTTTCTCTCCTACCAAAAATTTAGACTCCAAGAACCAAAAAACCCAAACAGCTCACAAACAACTACAAACAGAAACACATCAATCTCAACAGGACCCAGCCTCAAACCAGCCAGGTGTAAAGACTAAAGAATGTCCGAAAGCTGAGGAGCTGTCTCCTTTCGCGGGGATTGCATTTGCTGGTGGTGATATCCTCGTTCGATTCGACGAGGATGATTCCATGCCGACTTGTCGGGTCTTGAAGAAAATCGGAACCTCAGCTGGCGAGGAAGGGGCTGTTGATTATGGTCCAAAATGAATTTTCTTGTGCTGTAGTGTTGTTCTTGTAGTAGTTGTTGTCGTGGTGCGTCTACTACGTGTCGGACTTCGATTTAGGATACAGCTTACCTTGGTGACCTTTCTCATCCTCGCCTACATTTTTACCGAAGTGAATGAAGAACCCATCTTCAGTGAATCAACAGCATAAGAGCCCACCTCTAATCCCGAGCGGAAAAAATGAACGAATTTGCGAAGCGTTGTGGGCCTGTTGGGGAGTACAAGCGTCGCATCGCAGAATCCTGGAACATTCCGATGTTCACAGGTGGTGTAGATTGGGTTGGTGGAGAAGGTGAAGAAATCTGGGTCGAAACTGAACGAGTGCTAGTGGATGGAGAAGAGCCACTCGATTGGGTCGTAAAAAAGGTGGGTGGCCACGCGGACGCATCGACGAGTGAGACAGAGACCACGACGAGTGCAGCAGTGGAGAGTAGCGGTGCAGACGGTGACGTTGCTGATGCAGGAGAGAAAGATGAAAACGATGAGGAAGCAGAGGAAATGATCAAACCTCCATTTCAAAGTAAAGTTAAGGCTTAATACCAAAATTAATAATGTAAATCCATCTGCCGAGGCATCCTGGACGGAGTATGTAGAGACTCACTCTTCAGGACAACTCGTTCCAGGAATGAGTGGTCCAGGATGAATGTATGCCAAGATGGATTAGCGCGACCGCGGGCTCCTCTAATTTAGGCAACACCACCGAAATAGTAACCGATGCAGATGGTGTTAAGCGTGAAATCTTCAAGGGCTGGATCACTGTGAACAAGAATAAGTGGCTCTCCGTCAAAGAATGCTGGGGTGCAGGTTGCAGCTGTGATCAGACTATTAAGGCGAGTAATTTTTTGAAAGAATACAGCTGTGCGTCGAGTGCTGGGCAAGTCAATTACACCCTAGATTTTGACTTGTTACATTCATTCTCCCACCATCCATTCGATGAAACTAAGTACAACAAGTAGAGGTATGCAGAGATCAAAAAGGGCAGACATAATGAGGAGTCACGAAAATAGATGCAACAACGAAAGAAAGAGATAGATAATCACGCACCTTATAACTCTAGACGCTCTAGTATACCCCGTGAGAGTGAGTGGGTACATTGATCAATCACTCAATCAATCAATCAATCAACTACATATATCCACGACGCCCATTCATCTCCTCCTCTTCTAATATGAAATCTCCCCGATTGCGAATTTTCCTGTACGTTCTGGGCGCCGTCTGTGTGATCGGACTGCTAAACGACATCATCAAGTTCTACATCTATGGCCCGCCACCGCCAGAGACGGACTCGGAGGAGGAGGAGGAACGGCGAAGAAGGGAGAAGAAGGAAAAAAAAGAGAAAAAGGAGAAAAAAGAAAATTATGTTGACATCAGGGAAGATTAATCATTTTGTATTTGAATCTTAGACCCAGTTAGGTAGAACAGAATAGTATGTATGTAACTACCACGACCGCATTATAACATGTATACATAGATTGTATTGTAGTTGTACTACAAGAAGATGAATCGCTGTACAGACTAGATGATTGTCCACCCCCCACAACTAGAATGAGGATCATATGGATCTCACCCGTCTTGTTCCATCGTACTGTATCAAAATTCTACTCGTCCTCCTGAAGATGGACATATAATTAGAATAAGTTGATGATGATGATGTTAGTCTCTAATGGTCGAAGGAGAAGAAGGAAAAGAAGGACAAAAAGGGTAAAGATGGTGCTGACGGGGACGAAAAGGAAACAGATGGAAAGGACGAACCTCCAAGCAGTTCGCGCAGTAGCGATGAGGCCGCAGAGAACGAGAAGGATGAGGAAGCCAAAAAGAAGGAAGATGCTCCACCAGAGGAGAAGAAGGAGAAGTGATTTCATGCTGTTGTTGTCTTAGTACACTTACTGGTGATATATAATTTAGATACTGTCTGGTGACATATTTATTTTTGTTATAGGATCAAGATGAAAAAGGTAGTTGGAGGTAGAAACATGTTGTCCAAAAAGAAAATCGCCTAAAACATCTGCTAAATAAGCTGCTCCAAGGATATGCATCTGTATCACAAGTTTGACATCACTTATAGTTTCACAACTTCTGACGCTGACCGAAAGCATCATTTCACAGCTGTGCATCGAGCAGTATCCTACACACCCTTGTGGCTTTGTCAGCGTTTAGAAGCAAGGTTGACAACATCTTCTTGCTGAAACAACTATGTCTACGATTCTAGAATTTTTTCCACGTAGCTACATACTCGTACTTGTATTCTTACTCCTGGAGTCTCCTGTCGCAATAAATTTAGATTTGTCTTGCACGTATGTGTCGCCTGTGTCTAAGACCACCACGTGCCGAACACACACCAACACAACCCCATTTAAGCACCTTTTTGGATTCAAGGATCGCATTGAGCATTGAGGTATCCATCTCCCTGAAATTGCTTCCCCTATGACGACCCTTGCGGTGATTCTCTCTGTTTTCTCACACACTACAACAACCTCATATAAGCTCGTGCTCAGATAAAGCGGTAGCTTACATGTGGATGTCCCACATCCACACGTCCACAACTTGTATAAATAGGAAACCTGGCTGTCCGCTGTCCCTACTTCTATTAAAGCCTCCTCGAGGACTGAGATGAGGTGCAGATATTCACCACGATTGGGACTTTCTTTGTCTCTCAGCGCCAACGTGATGTCTTCTCGAGTGGCCGACAGCGTGGTGGAGAGCTTATCAATCTACTCAACTAGAGTTTTGTTTTCGAGTTGCAGATTGACACTTTTTCTTTTGATGAGGAAATTTTTATTTTCCAGTTAAGAGGAACGTAGTCGTAGTAGTACTAGAGGAAGATGCTCATTCTTGTTCGAGAACGACTACATTCGCATTATGAATTCAGAAGCTACAACATTGAAGAATCACATAAGAGTAAGACTGTCTCAAGAACGAGTTTTTTAAACCACAACCGTGCATCACATTTCTAAAAATACTGATACTCAGTGCTGTGTTATGAATAATTTTTGTGCAAAGTAGAAAGAAAAGTCAACATGCCATCACCATTGGTTGGAAAAAATGGCACTTCCAGCCCAGACGGATTGGGAAAAGACGCCTCAGGAGCTCTAGGGACGCCGTCTCCCAGCTTCTCTACTTCTCGTGGAAGGGAGGTGGACCTCAATAACATCGTACAGGAGCAGGGAGGCGTAGGAGAGCACCAGCACATCACGACGAGGAGTCTCTTGCTTCAGAACGCCAATGCCCAGACGAGCTCAGCAGTTGGAGTCGATGTCAACGATCCAAATAACGACCCAGACGAGACCGAGTCTTCTACGTCTTCGAATAAGCTAAGCAATTCATCCAGCAAACTACGTAACTCACTATCATGTCTAGGGCGTGGGTGGAAATCGCGAAGCAATAGTCGCAATTCCAGTCCTGCTGCGTCCTCGAGTGGCAGCATACAGAGTTCGCCGACTGATATGACTGGAGCAGGCGTCGATAGTTTACTACTTGACGGTGGAAGCCGTGAGACCAAAGGAGGAGCCACGTCCTCCTCGTCTCCGTTGACAAGCAATGCGTCATCGTCACCATTAACCACGAGTAACAAAACCATAGCTGGATCTGGCACATCATCTGGAACATCATCAAGACCCAACATTTCCTCTTCGTCGCCATTGACGACTACGCCCAGCACAAAGCTAGTCTTCGTCGATATGCAGAGCAGAAACGAAGTCTTAGACCCGCCTTTAGCAGGTCGTCGTGGTGCAGATTTACCAGTATTAGAAGATCCTGGCGGAGCTGGAGAAGACGAAATGCTACGATCGAAGTCCTCGTCAACTGACTCTGCCATACCAGATGAACATGATCCTGGTGGCGGTGCTGCGGATACGAGGACCTCCACTGATGAACAAACTGAGAATGGGAGAAGAACGAGTCAAGATCCTACGAACTGTTCAACATGGAGTACATCTTCTACATCGTTCTCGTGTAGTAGTACGACAGCATCAAAAGCTGAACCGGAGACGTCGCAAAGTACTCCCGTAACTACTTTGCCTGGTCCATCACTCTTAGTAGACCAGCAGGCTGCGCGAATAGCGGCGCTGGAGGTGGAAATTGAACGGTTGAGAGAAGCTGAAAGAAAGGCCAACGAACAGCTATCGAAATGTCCGGTTTGGGTTGATGATGCGTTCGAAATGCTAAAGATGCTGCATTTTCGTTTTGAATCTTTTTATGAACAAAATTGAAACCTTCTACCGCCTTGCTTCTATAGCATTTTTCAAAAAAATGATGGCATCAATGTCGACTACGTACCCTAATTCATCCTGTCACAACTTCTACTCCTGGACCTATTGTACCAAGTCCAAGACGCCAAGGATTAGATCATGCGAGTAAGAGAGAAAAACTTCTAAAACTAACTCATAGGTAGGCTATTTCTTCTCTTAAAATCTCCTGGTTCGTAACAGATATCTAGTTAGTAACAGATATCTAGTTAGTAGGTTATTCAGTAACAGATATCTCCTAGTCCTAGAGAGGTTTCATTATAACTAGAAAGGTTTCATTAACTAGCAACCTTTATTACCTTGAAGATAATCATTCAGTAGAGTAAAAATTCCTACCCTTGGACGCTTTCATAACCCGAATCCACCAATGCCACGCTACAAGAATCCTCCGCACGGACACCATTCTTTCCCTATGCAGATGGAAATAGAGTTCCAATTCTTCGCAAAAAGAATCAGTGCAGCCACTGGACTATTCGCATGCAAGACGTTGAGTGAAGGTATATTTTACCTTTTACAAAAATGATAGTACAAAATCGAATAGAATCATACATAGATCGATCATCGATAGTAAGCTAGCAATGAATAACCAGCGACAGAGAACAGTAAATGGCCCACTTCTGTAACAAGACATCTTCAGGTGTCGACGCCACCCCCTTGAGAGAGTTGGCTACGCAGATAGAGGCTATTGAAGAGAAAGCACGCACGTATGGGGGGGAGCAGACGGAGGAACAGCAAGCAAACTTCCCCTATGCGGAGTACTTGAGGGCAGGTACTGCGTTTCTCATGTGTATGTTTCCACTGTTGACGTTATTTAATTCATCTTCTGATTATTATCATTTATACTTATAGTAGGACAGTTTATAGCACGAATGGCGCATGGGACGAATGGCATGAATGGCACACCCCAACAGACCCCAAATGTGTCACGAATGGCACGAATGGCACAGGTTGACAGGGTTCCGCCAGCTGGCGCCCCTGGTCTCATTCGCTTGCCGAGTATGTCGGTCGTATGCAAGTGATTCCGCCCATGGGAGAAGCTATATCGTGACGACGAAGAAGGGAAGAGGTGGCGCCGAAGCATGGCGCCCCGCCCGTAGCGGGGTGGGCAGCCTTGGCACCTACTGGAACTGTGTGAGGGGTGTGCGTTTGGCTGAGTGCAGGGCTTGGCGACCGAAGGGCGCCCCGCGCCCGCGGGGTTCTTGGCGGTCGGCGTAGAGCATCGCGCAGGAAGTGGCAACCCAGTCGGGAGAGCAACGCGTCGGAACGCAGGGCGCCCGAAGGGCGCCCCGCTCTCGAGGGTCTATTTGGTTCACGAATGGGACGAATGGCGAGGTCGATCGCGGTCACGGATTGCGCCCCCGCCATCCGTGCCATTCGTGCCATTCGATCCATGCCATTCCAGACCTGGAACCCTTATAAACTGCTCTATAATATAGCTTTTCTTCTTCCCTCCATACTCCTCATCAGTAACTGTATGGTCTCGTCAATCATATCTGATTATCCCCTCTGTCTACTTTCTTGTTCTTAACCATCTCCCTTTAGATCGCGTAGAGGAGCTCGAGCTCGCTAGTTCTCGCGCTATCATCCGCTGTCCTGGATTCAATGGGGAGCCATGCTTGATGCGAGCGCGCATCCTCCCCTCTTTGCGTGGGGGCCTTCCTGCAGCTCGATGCGCAACCTGCCAGAGCAAGTATAGAGCTTTTTTAGGTATCAAGCCTGCGGCTGGGAAACCCGTAATCCAAATAATACCATCAACGGGTCCGAAGGAGGACATATTTCAGTTGCCGTCTAGAACAGCGGACTCTTCGAGTTCTGCAATAATTGAAGCTACATCTAGTCGTGCTGCCACTACAGGCCAGGGTGAAGAAGCTCTTTCAGGCGATGAGAAACACGAGAGCGAGACAGAGGATTTTGGAGGAACGAGCTGCGATCATGCTGAGCAAACACCCCCTGCTAGTTCTAGTTCTACTGCTCTATCTTCACTATCAGCACCGACACCAGTGGTCTTTTCTCCCGCGAAAAGGATTAACGTCCTGCCAACGTCTTCTACTAGCACTTCCGCACCACCGTCATCCACTTCTTTTTTGACGTCTTCTTCTAGTAGCAGTGCTGATGGTGCAACATCGAAATTCGTGTTTTCCTTCACTGCAGAGGACCCGAGCCACACTGTCACCACTGACCACACTGTTGATCCAAGAGTAGGACATCATGAAGGGCAAACTTCAGGGGACGAAGCAACTACTGAGTCATCCGGACTATCAACCGGACCAGATGCAGATACCAGCAACAAGTTTCCTAGTTTCATGATTAAGGCTGCCACAAATCCATCTTCACAGGCTTCCTGAGACCGTTTTGAAGGGGGAAAGGGTTCCAGGATGCGCGTGAAGTAGATGGATTTCTTTTATAGTTCTAACATGAGTTCTTCCTCTGGTGGGTCATTTTCTTCGGGGTCCTTGCTCCTGAAAAATACTTTCACTGGGCTGCTCAGTGCTCCTCTCTTTACAGCCACTGGACTGGAATTCCAACAAGATATTGCCGCATCTTCGACGAGTACAGCTAGTGGCGACGATGCAACAAGTGGGGGAGATAGTTCTTGCACCAGTTCTTGTAGTACAGAAGAAGTACTAACGACCGCTAGCGCTACATCAGATTTTGCTGAGGGCACCTACTCTTCAGAACCTTGCTCCTCGAGTCAAGAGCAGGAAGAAGTGAAATGCTTAGGGAGTGCAAATGCAGTAGGCTTGCAGTTGAGTACTATGAACTTCTTTCCTACTACAAATAGTACTTCTACTACTAGTACCGATAAAGATAATACTACTAGTAATATTAGTGCTACTAGTGGTGCTGGCATCCATCCTTTTATTTCGGACAAGATCATAGGCTCCATCGACGGAGGGGAGGATGCTTCCACAACGATCGTGTCCGTTTCCGAAGAAGAAGTTGAGGTCTGAAGCTATGATGCCCTGCAAATTTTTCATGATGTCTACTACTTGAGATTGTTTAGTTATCTTTGTACAGTGGGTATACGTATATGTGATGCTGATGCATCTGTATGCCAATTCCAGTTCCTGTTCCCGACCACCGTTACAGATTGATTCGACGTTCTTTGACAAATCTAATGACACGGCATGTCTGAAGATTTCACAGTAGAAGAAGTGTGCGTAGCATTTAGATATGTTGAAAAGCGTAATAATTGCATACCCAGGCATATCTTCAGAAGTAGTTCTGATTCAATCTACAAGTTGGAAGAAAGGCGCGACATCACACTTGGTGAGTACGTATCTCTAATCGTGAGGTCCTTTTTAATGGACTCAAATTATTGACGTTTTGAAAGATAGTTAGAAGACCACCTGCAGGGCAACATCAAGAACATCGTCATGGTAGTGGGCCATCAACATCAACATCGATTTTATTCGCTGTTCTTCGTTCTAGGTCACCCTAGCAAGCTTTGCATTAATACTAAGCACCTCGTCGAACCTCTATGCGGTGGACCACAACACTTTTCAATGGTAGAGAGAAACCCATCGGCCTTTGCCTTAGACTTTTTAGACGTGGTCGTGCTTTGAACACAGCATAATTATATGATAAGCTGTTCGATGACTGTGAAACTTGGTTCCAAGCCCAAAATGGGCCTGAAAAAGTCAGGAGTCGACAACCCTGACGGTCGTCCAGTGAGGCCATACCCGACGCATCTCCACGTGTCCGGCGCCAAGTTGCAAGCTGGGAGTTGGATGGAAGACGTTGACCATTAAGGCGCCACGTGGAAGGTGTTTGCGAGTGTCATGATCACCTTGACAATCGAGTTGACAAGGCGCCGCTTGCTCAAACGCTCAGCGCCTTAGATACTCGATGACAAGAGGCGTGACAAGAGACGTGGCCGTGCTTTGAACGCTGCATAATGCACTAAGCTGCTCATCTCGAGGTCGAAAGCTACGTACAACTTGGCAGATGCGTGAGCGTGTGATGTAGATGCTCATTATGGTCAGGCTAACAGCTGGGCGACTTGTGTTTTCTCTCCCCTCTCTTCCCTTCAGTCTCCTTCGGGCCCGTGGGGCAGTGGAGAGGGATCGCCATTGGCCTGGCTGGGTACTTGTTGTGGGAGTTGACATCTGTGTCGGCTGCTATTCTGTCTGGACTGTGACCAAGAAGGGTCATATCAGGGGCACGCACATGACGTGGTTACATTTTTACCATAAGTAGACATAGACATACCTACCAGTGTGATGGAAAAGTATGATTAACAGAGACAAAAGATGACAATCACGACACGATCAAAAATGGCGATCCATTAGAGGGTTCACGCTGATTGTGTTGTCAATTCACGAGAACGATCCTGATCTAGTCTTGCGCTGATCGAGGGTTCTGAGCCGTCCTTGTGGCGTCAACCAGCAACCTTTCGAAACCGGTCCTCTCTCATTTTTGTGTCACATTGGTCCAATTTTCGATTCGAGCAATTATTCAAAGATGGAGAACAAGATACCGTAGGTGGAGGCTTTGGCTTTGGCTCCTTTTAAACTACACGACCCCGACCGGCGACCCGCCCGTCGCCTCCTTGAACAAGGTCACATCTGCTTTATCTTCTTTAACAAGATGTAGTTCTAGTTATCCGCGACGCACATTTTTTTCTACAAAAATATCAATATCTTTCTTTCTATAATCACCTGCTTGACCTCCTTCCTGATTTATTGTTGTTCTTCCTGGCACTTATCGTTACCTCCATCTCCTAATTTATTGTTCTTTCTGGCACTTAGCTCACGCTTAACTACACGTTATTGCTCTTCTATGAGAATACGTAGATTCCGATTCGCATTCGCAGAGTTTACTTGAAAATGGTCCTTTTCCGTCTAACAAACCTCGCTTTGGACGTTGTCGAAGTGACATGTCCTCTTCGCGACAACGGTACGATTTGTTGCGTCGATGTACAGAAGGCATTGGCTAATCGAATCGGACAAAGGTGGCAATTTGTGGGCATTCTAAGTCCTCACAGGAGTCAACACGGTGAAGATTGGAGTCAACACGACCAAGAAGATGTCGCACTTAGGTCTCAAAATCTTGAAGGGACGGAAATACACGTAGAAGATGAACAGTGTGAAGAGGGGACGAGTCGCAACACGATTAGCAACAAAAAGAAAGAGCCCAAGAACGCCTCTGCTCATGATGAGACCACGACAGACGACTCATATTCTTCTCCTTATTTGGAGGAGAGTGAGATCGTATATTCATCCGAAAATGACGATGGCAGAGTCCTCGAAGAAGACTCACCTGGAGGACACGCACACGTTGTTGATTTGGATTACGTTGTTCTCGGCAAGAAAAGCAAAGAGATCAAAAAAAATTAAGGCAGTTCAATAAAATAGAACTAGATGTTGATTTTGATAATTTGAAAGACATTCATCATGTGACTGTGGCTGTGGCATTCCCGCCAATAGCAACTTCTAACTGAGACGCTCTATTACTGTGAAAAACTGCACAGGCACGTTCTTCATGTTCAACTTCAACATTTATCAGGAGAATTGGATTTTGTTTTTGATCTTGTTGAAGCGTGCTGAGACCTTCCCGCAGCCGCACCCGCTTGCAAAATATTTCTAAAACTAAAACAAGTTTATATTCCTTATATTCTTCATTCAACAACTACAACAAGCTAGATTGGCGGGGAGAAGTCGCCAGGGAAATCTTAGGCAGATTGCCGAAGAGATAGACGTCGTCGCTCTCCAATCAACCCCGGCGATCCAATAATCTCGACGATGTTTCTGATGTTGCATTAGTGTTTCTCATGTTGTTGCTCCATGCTCGTCATATTCTAAGAGCTACTTGAGATCTGCTGGGAGGCTTGCAGGTATCGCCGATATAACAATATACGACCGGATAATGAGTTTGAGTGGGATCCTCGGAAGTTGGAAGAAAATGTTAAGGCTCAACTTTCATTGGTCACCATTTAAATTGGGGTCACTGACACAGAAGAGGAGACCCCTGGAGAGAACAGGGGAAAACTAAGGGGAAAAGGGGAAACTCATCAAGTAGCCTAAGAAGGGGAAAGTTGTCCCTTCAGCATGAGTGACCAATGAGTGTCGACCTTTAAAAATGAGGATTGGCTCACGCTCTGGGCAGAATGTCGCGATGTAATAGTGGAAGACTTTGTTAAGACTAGAAGAAATCCATCACCCATTGTCAGCATCTTTGTCTGGGGGGTGCCGCGCTTGTGGCTTCGTCCAATTTTTCAATGAGCGAAAACTGGGACCAAGATGAAGATGAGACCCATGATGAATTTCCTTATTTCCGTTTCCCCGATGAGTTGTCCCAAAATGCATTTCGATTTCCTCTAAATTCTAACTTTGACTTGAGATATTATGTGCGCCTGAGCCATCCTGAGAAGAGAATCTACCTGGATCTAGGTGGCGTGAATAGCTTACTTCACATTTTGCACCAGAGGGGGACATATCCTCGTATTCTGCAAGCGATTTTGGAGGCGAGCGCACCACTCCCAGACGGAGCCGTCAATTTCAGTAATGCAGAAGCCCACGTGAGAGAAGATGTTAAGCAGGCAGCAAAAACAATGTTTTTAAGGCAACCGCTGAAGCATCCTCAGAACCATGCTTCCTTGGTTCCTTTTTCAAGGGGAGGCAGAAGTGTCCAAGGATATGACTCTCAGGGAGGACGCGAACGCGGTAGATCTAATGATTGAAGTGTTTGTTGCAAGCCGTAACTGGAAGCGTCTTTGCAAGCTGCTCTCTCGACAGGATCGTCACACACGACTTGGAATAACAGACGCTTTTTTGGCTGGATACGGACACCCGTCAATAAGTGGGGTATCGATACTCCGTACTACAAGTGAGGAGGAGGATATTAGTCGTCCTCTCGAAGAACAAGGCACCCTTCGCCTTCGTCGTCCTTTCTTATTAGATTTCGTAGATTCAACACTCAGCAGAGGACGGCGTCCTAAGGCTAGCGTCGATCTCTGCGAACTCATTTTTCGCGACTTTCCGTCTGTGACAAAGGAGAGGCGCGTTCTGCAGGACCCCACTTTGATGGAAGGCCTCGCTTTCGCAGTGGTTGAGAGTGTGGAGGAAGAAGAGGCGTGTAACCGGTGGACGCAAATGTTGCAAACAACGCTGTCGAACGGCAAGCGGGCAGGCGTCAGCTACGTAGTGGACAGAAAGAACGAGGGCTTCGATCAGGAACTGAAAAAGATCGCAGTGGATCAGGAGATGAAAATGGTCGGCGCCTGTCTCCTGGATCGGATTGCTGCTGGAAGAGGAGACGTCGGAGATCATTGGCACGACAGCGAGAACACCCGCAATGACAATCCAGAACAGCAAGTCCCCTGTTCGTACTGGTTACGAGTGTTAGAAGCTGTTGGGAATAAGCGACGGAACTTAAGTTTAGCTGGAGTAGATGTTCTCGGACAAGCTAGACGAGCAGCACAAGAACAAGAAAGTGCTGCGGCCGACGAGCTATTTTTCGCTGGGTATACAGAGGCCTTCCGTGTGCTCTCAGCCCTTTGGATAGAAGCTATCCTTGAAGAAGCTATGATCGAGGAGATTCAAGCGGCAGATCATGTTTACAACTCGGAACCAGAAGCTGAAGCTGAATACTACGATGTTGTAAACAAGACGTCCTCCATGAAGACGGTCTCCTCCTTGATAACGACTTCACAAGCTGACTTCTGGAGGGATGCATTGAAGAATCTGATCAAGGAAGTCGTGCCAGAGGATCCTCATTGGATGAAGGGACATTTCTGGAAGCCTCTTTGCAATGTGAAGATTAAAGTTCTTGTTTAGAAGTAGGATATTTCATCTGGAAACCTCGTGCTCTTTGCAATGTCGTGAAGATTAGAGTTCTTGTTTACAGTATACTTGATAGTCTATAATCATGATTCGGCCATCTTGCTCTTCTATTTAGAAGGTACAGGGTGGCTGAACGGCCCCGCCAATATAAAATTTATACTCACAAATAAACGTAACAAGAGGTAACATGACATGACATGAAGGATCCAAATGCCTAACCTTACTTACACTCATTTGCATATTTTGAGGATAAGGTAGCTTGTTTTCTTCTGCTGTTGCTTTCGTATGCGTAAGCTCAACATGCGGAGGGCTGTGCAGGTGATAACGAAGCCAGTACTCACTTGGGTCACATGTTCAAGCACTTTTCTCTCCGCTTCAAAGGAATGCTAGGGAAGGTAGGGAAATCTGAAGAGAAAATTCGGAAACGTTCTACCTCTATCATCAAGACTTTCACGAATTGAAGATCCCCCATGGACAAGAAGACAAATTATTGGTGCCTACGCTTAGGTCAAGTCTGCATGTCGTCAGATCTGAGAAATCCGAGAAATTAGATGTCGTCAGATGGTGTTGTGATTTTGGAGAGTGACCTGTACTGATAATGATATCCCTATCCCATTCTTTTTGTTATTTAGCGTCGTCCTTCTTGCCTTACTCAACGGCAACTGAACTATGTCGTCAGTTGATGTTCGATAATCGTTAAACTGCTTTCCCGGGTGTTGATTTGTAAGCATTGTTGATAAGTAGATCTGTAACGAGTGATCTCTCTGTCTGTCAGTCTGGAGTGCTGAGCGTTTCTAGTATGTTTTTTGAATTTAACTGGTTGTTGAGTGATCGTGATGATGGATCGTTGCTGTAACGAGTGGCTTCTTCGTCTGTTTGGAGTGCTAAGTGATGCTAGAGTGGTCCTCGCATTCGATTGGTTCTCAAGTGATCGCTTTGGTATATCTTTGCGGTTCGAATTCTGATTGCTTATCGCTTCTGTCGCTCGCCTTCCCTTCGTTAGTCGGTGTGCACGAGGGAGACAAGAATTAGGTTAGAGTATCTTCTGGCCACGCGCTGCTTTCTGCTTTACATTACCTGTAAGTAGCTAATGGAACCTGATGGCCTTTTCAATACGGCCATCTCTGTGGTTCACGGGGTTCGATGCGATTGGCTCTAGATCCTGGCTCGGTGAACCGGTGCCCTTGGTCTTGTCAGGATTGGCGATCTAGAATCAGTGCGAGCACCCACCCACCCTGTGTTCTTCACCTAGGACCTGGGGGGTGGGACGCCAAGGGCTGAAGCATCTGCTATTTAGTTTTTAATCTAGGTAACCTTCTCCTTCCTCTTCGTCCTTGCTTTTCTCTGGACCGATACTACGAGCGATGAGAGTGTCGAGAGCGTCACGTCTAAAGACCTCACGAGCTGTTCCTCCTCTTCAAGACGCAATAGTCAGGGACTACGACTGACAGCTTCTGTACACACAGTGTATGGCTACTAGAGAGGATTCAACAAATTCATGCTGTTCTTGCAGCTTCTCTATATTCAGGAGCGAAATGAATAGTGACACGCATAGCATATTCCCACCCTATAAACACGCTTTTTCCACTCTTAGCTAGCATTTGGCGTTCGCATTGTATATTATTGACTTCTCCACCCGGAAAATCTTGGTCAGATTGCCGAATAGATTCACGCCATCACTATTGACTTCGCCAAAATCGTGGGTCACTGATCCTCAAACGGATTTGGAAAAAACGTAGAAAATATGAGAAGTAAGCCTAAGTACTTTATGATCGACAGCTACTAGCACTAGCACTAAAAATATCAAAACAAGGTGTATAACTCAAGGGTATTCTGCTTGTTGTTGTAGATTACGCAGCATCTTCATATTACATCGCAACATTTTTTACCACCATCCATAAGAAACTAAGATAGAATAAGTGGAGTGGGTATTCGAAAAAATATGGCTTTATTCTGTTTGACGAATCTTGCTGGCGAAGTTACGGAAGTGACTTGTCCGGTGCGCGACGAGGACGGTTCGATCCGTTGCGTTGATGTCAAGAAGGCATTGGGCATCGTCCTCAAAAAGCCATGGCCCTTCATTGAACTCCTGACACCACCAGAATCAGGGCGCCCTCCCTCAAGATCTTCTACATCTTCTAGCGAATGCCACCTAGCAGGGCCCAAGGAAAACGGACACGAAGAGGAAAGTACGACGAGCGCTGAATCCGTTTATTTAGAGAGTGACGATTTCGTGTTCTCTAAGCTCCTTGAGGAGACACCCAGCGAGAAAGAGAACAGTTCTCGAGAGGGGCGGGAGAAAGTAGAGTTTGCGGATGCGATTGATGATCCAGTGACGCCTGGTTTTCATGGCTCCTCGGAGCAGCCGATGCTATCTGATGGGCCAGCTCCTGTGCTCATGCCTGCAACTGTTCACTTGCATTATGTCGTTTTTCACAAGGAGAGCAGAGCCATTCGTGAGAAGCTTGAAAAGTGTTGGAATGCTTGCTGCTGTGTGGGCGAAAGAAACCGACCTTTCCGTATCACTACCTGGAGTGCTAAGAAACTCGATGCGAGCGAGGAATGGAGTTCGCTTTGGGCTGAATGTCGTGACCATGAGTTTATATGGGGCAGAAAGGGATATTTCACCGAGTACGGAAAACAGTTGTTGACCTTTCAAGACGACGAAGGAAAGAGAAACAGCGTGGATATGAGCGCAGGAGGCTACGACGGCTTGCTTCGCACGATCTACAACTACGAAGGCTATTCATGCCTCACTCTTGCAATTCTGAATGCAAGGGTAGCGCTGCCGGCGGAGTCAGTGTTTTTCCCTGACCAAATCGAAGACGGCGCCGATGAAAAAAGCATCATTCAGGCGTTTGTGACAGCACGACACTGGGATCACCTTTCAACGCTGTTTTGTCGAGAAAACGTCCACAAGGAAATAATGGCAGTGACAAGATTAGCCGGCGCGTACGCTCCTGAGAAGATCCGACAGGAGATGGTGCGGACCGGTATCTTGATCCTTTTCAAGGCAAGACATGAGTTTACCCGCTACATGCAGGTGCTGCAGACTATTCTGTCTAATGGGAAGTATGCGGGAGTCAGATACGCATACGCTGCATTAAGGCTGCTCAGGCACGATAATTCATCTTGTTCCACCTGAGGTATTGTACTTTATCGGTTGCCCTCTTTCTAATTTGCACAAGCTTGCTTCTGGGGATCTTAGCGTTGGATACGAAAAGATATGATAATTTTTAGGGTGAATTACAATTCATTGTAGTGAACTCTAATTCTGGCAATAAGAGAATGTTTCAAGGACAAGCACGTTGCCGCCTGTCTCCACGACCGGGCTAATACAAATCAACAAGAATCCGGTCGACTAAGCTACTGGCGGACCGTGTTGAAAGCTGTGGGCGAAAAGCGTTCTAGAAACTCCGAAGGGATCCAGGTTTACGGCACTGCTCTTTGGGAAGCACCAAAAGAATGCCGCGTCATGAATAGGAGGCTGAGGAAAACAGCACAGGAAAACTTCTCGGTTATCACCTGCGACACAGCTGTTGGACTTCTATGCCTATGGTTGGATGCAGTAATCTTCGAAGGTTCTTCTAGTTATATCGACGGAGAACAAGCGAAGAAGAAGAAAATCGGGGTCCTCGTTGATGCGTCAATGGCCGACGACGCTCAACACAAGGGGAACCTGATGAAAACGGACATCTCTTCTATTGGTAGTGGAGGATCCGGCTTCTGGCTAGAGGCGTTGTTGAATCTTTCAAATGAGGTCTGCGAGGATCCTCGGTTCGTAAACTATGACCTAACTACGCGCATAAACGGAGTGACCGTGTTGAAAGTACTGCCACAAAAACATTAGAACTAGCAACTCGTCACCTTGGTGTTGACTGTAGTACCAGAAAAACGCCCTTAGTGGAACTAGAATGTTTTGGTAAATAGAGCATCAGCAGAACTAGTAGAAGTAGTAACTTCATTAGAAAAAAGTCATGAGGACGAGGTCGTGAATCAGAAAACGGACGTCTCTTTTGGAGCCGAGTTCTGGCTAGAGGCACTGACAAATCTTGGAAAGGGGGCACGCGATGATCCTCGTTTCGCAAGCAGTGAGCACGCGCACCTTGGCGGAGTGTTCAGTATAGTTCCAGAAAAGCGCTTGAACGCACGGCAGGCACTTTCACCTGTGCGTGTGCCTCACTTGTCTGGTGGTCATATATCTGTGGGTGGGCAACGCATGCCTATGGTTGCGCTGCCACACTTTATCAACCACGTTCTTAGTTATAGTTAAACACGTTGATTATATTTATATTTAGACTTTCTCTGGTGCCGTCCTTGTGACACGACACTGTTTGGGAACTTTCCTGTCTCGCTGGTGGTCGTAAAAAATGACCATCAGAGACGTATGGCGATGATTACTTAACTAAAAGCGTTTTTTTTTTTATTTTGGTGAGTCCTCCAGTTGTTTCTCAATGTTTACATTTTCAACTACTTAGTGTTAGTTCAGATACTTGTCGCTTCGATTCGTTTTCAGTAGTACAACCCTGCGTGAGGCTTCATCGTGACGTAGCTCTATGACGCCAGTAGGCAGTCTGCACTGAACTTCGTGCGAAATAAGTTGTATTATCTATTGTAAAAATAGAGCACAAAAACTAACTATAGTAGAGCTAGAATATCAACGGTAGAACTAAGATAGTAATTATTTTTTGAAGCAGCAGCTAATTGTAATTAGAAACAAATAAGAGGAAGCTAATACTTACTTGGGTCACATGCTCAAGCACTTTTCTCTCCGCTTTGCATTCCTAGGGAAATCTGAAAAGAAGATTAGGTAGCGGCCGTTCTACTTCTATCATCAAGACTTTCACGAATTGAAGATCCCCGATGGACAAGAAGACAAATTATTGGTGCCTACGCTTAAGTCAAATCTGGCTGTCGTCAGATCTGAGAAATCTGAGAAATTAGATGTCGTCAGATGGTGTTGTGATTTTGAAGAGTGGCCTGTACTGATATCCCTATCCCATTCTTTTTGTTATAGCGTCGTCCTTCTTGCCTTACTCAACGGCAACTGAACTATGTCGTCAGTTGAGGTTCGATAATCGTTAAACTGCTTTCCCGGGTGTTGATTTGTAAGCATTGTTGAGAAGATCTGTAACGAGTGATCTCTCTGTCTGTCTGGAGTGCTGAGCGTTTCTAGTATGTTTTTTGAATTTAACTGGTTGTTGAGTGATCGTGATGATGGATCTTTGCTGTAACGAGTGGCTTCTTCGTCTGTTTGGAGTGCTAAGTGATGCTAGAGTGGTCTTCGCATTCGATTGGTCCTCAAGTGATCGCTTTGGTATATCTTTGCGCTTCGAATTGACTCATTCTTTTCTGATTGCTTATCGCTTCTGTCGCTCGCTTTCCCTTCGTTAGTCGGTGTGCACGAGGGAGACAAGAATTAGGTTAGAGTATCTTCTGGCCACGCGCTGCTTTCTGCTCTACATTACCTGTAAGTAGCTAATGGAACCTGATGGCCTTTTCAATACGGCCATCTCTGTGGTTCAAGGGGTTGGATGCGATTGGCTCTAGATCCTGGCTCGGTGAACCGGTGCCCTTGGTCTTGTCAGGATTGGTGGGCTAGAGTCAGTGCGAGCACCCACCCCCCCCTGTGTCCTCCACCTAGGGCCTGGGGGGTGGGGCCCAAGGGCTGAGACATCTGCTATTTATGGTTTTTAATCTAGTTTTTAACTTTCTCCTTCCTCTTCGTCTTTGCTTTTCTCTATCTAGTTTTTAACTTTCTCCTTCCTCTTCGTCTTTGCTTTTCTCTGGACCGATACGAGCGATGAGAGTGTCGAGAGCGTCACGTCTAAAGACCTCACGAGCTATTCCTCCTCTTCAAGACGCAATAGTCAGGGACTACGAGGACTGACAACTTCTGTACGCACAGTGTATGGCTACTAGAGAGGATTCAACAAATTCATGCTGCTCTTGCAGCTTCTCTATATTCAGGAGCGAAATGAATAGTGACATGCATAGCATATTCCCACCCTATAAACACGCTTTTTCCACTCTTAGCTAGCATTTGGCGTTCGCATTGTATATTATTGACTTCTCCACCAGGGAAATCTTGGGCAGATTGCCGAATAGATTCACGCCATCACTATTGACTTCGCCGAAATCGTGGGTCACTGATCCGCAAACGGATTTGGGAAAACCGTAGAAAATATGAGAAGTAAGTCGAAGGTAAGTACTTTATGATCGACCGCTACTAGCACTAGCACTAAAAATATCTAAACAAGGTGTATAACTATAACTCAAGGGTATTCTGCTTGTTGTCGTAAGTAGATTACGCAGCATCATATTATCATATCGCAACATTTTTTTACCACCATCCATAAGAAAGAAAGATAGAATAAGTGGAGTGGGTATTCGAAAAAAATATGGCTTTATTCTGTTTGACGAATCTTGCTGGCGAAGTTACGGAAGTGACTTGTCCGCTGCGCGACGAGGACGGTTCGATCCGTTGCGTTGATGTCAAGAAGGCATTGGGCGTCGTCCTCAAAAAGCCATGGCCCTTCATTGAAATCCTGACACCAGAATCAGTGCACCCTCACTCAAGATCTTCTACATCTTCTAGCGAATCCCACCTAGCAGGGCCCAAGGAAAACGGACACGAAGAGGAAAGTACGACGAGGGCTGAATCCGTTTATTTAGAGAGTGACGATTTCGTGTTCTCTAAGCTTCTTGAGGAGACACCCAGCGAGAAAGAGAACAGTTCTCGAGAGGGGCGGGAGAAAGTAGAGTTTGCGGATGCGATTGATGATCCAGTGACGCCTGGTTTTCATGGCTCCTCGGAGCAGCCGATGCTATCTGATGGGCCAGCTCCTGTGCTCATGCCTGCAACTGTTCACTTGCATTATGTCGCTTTTCACAAGGAGAGCAGAGCCATTCGTGAGAAGCTTGAAAAGTGTTGGAATGCTTGCTGCTGTGTGGGCGAAAGAAACCGACCTTTCCGTATCACTACCTGGAGTGCTAAGAAACTCGATGCGAGCGAGGAATGGAGTTCGCTTTGGGCTGAATGTCGTGACCATGAGTTTATATGGGGCAGAAAGGGATATTTCACCGAGTACGGAAAACAGTTGTTGACCTTTCAAGACGACGAAGGAAAGAGAAACAGCGTGGATATGAGCGCAGGAGGCTACGACGGCTTGCTTCGCACGATCTACAACTACGAAGGCTATTCATGCCTCACTCTTGCAATTCTGAATGCAAGGGTAGCGCTGCCGGCGGAGTCAGTGTTTTTCCCTGACCAAATCGAAGACGGCGCCGATGAAAAAAGCATCATTCAGGCGTTTGTGACAGCACGACACTGGGATCACCTTTCAACGCTGTTTTGTCGAGAAAACGTCCACAAGGAAATAATGGCAGTGACAAGATTAGCCGGCGCGTACGCTCCTGAGAAGATCCGACAGGAGATGGTGCGGACCGGTATCTTGATCCTTTTCAAGGCAAGACATGAGTTTACCCGCTACATGCAGGTGCTGCAGACTATTCTGTCTAATGGGAAGTATGCGGGAGTCAGATACGCATACGCTGCATTAAGGCTGCTCAGGCACGATAATTCATCTTGTTCCACCTGAGGTATTGTACTTTATCGGTTGCCCTCTTTCTAATTTGCACAAGCTTGCTTCTGGGGATCTTAGCGTTGGATACGAAAAGATATGATAATTTTTAGGGTGAATTACAATTCATTGTAGTGAACTCTAATTCTGGCAATAAGAGAATGTTTCAAGGACAAGCACGTTGCCGCCTGTCTCCACGACCGGGCTAATACAAATCAACAAGAATCCGGTCGACTAAGCTACTGGCGGACCGTGTTGAAAGCTGTGGGCGAAAAGCGTTCTAGAAACTCCGAAGGGATCCAGGTTTACGGCACTGCTCTTTGGGAAGCACCAAAAGAATGCCGCGTCATGAATAGGAGGCTGAGGAAAACAGCACAGGAAAACTTCTCGGTTATCACCTGCGACACAGCTGTTGGACTTCTATGCCTATGGTTGGATGCAGTAATCTTCGAAGGTTCTTCTAGTTATATCGACGGAGAACAAGCGAAGAAGAAGAAAATCGGGGTCCTCGTTGATGCGTCAATGACCGACGACGCTCAACACCAGGTGAATCTGATGAAAACGGACATCTCTTCTATTGCTAGTGGAGGATCCAACTTCTGGCTAGAGGCGCTGTTAAATCTTTCAAATGAGGTATGCGAGGATCCTCGGTTCGTAAACTATGACCTAACTACGCGCATAAACGGAGTGACCGTGTTGAAAGTACTGCCACAAAAACATTAGAAATAGAACTAGCAACTCGTCACCTTGGTGTTGACTGTAGTACCAGAAAAACGCCCTTAGTGGAACTAGAATGTTTTGGTAGTTAGAGCACCATCAGTAGAACTAGTAGAAGTAGAAGTAGTAACTTTATTAGAAAAAAGCCACGAGGACGACGAGGTGAAACAGAAAGCGGGCGTCTCTTTTGGAGCCGAGTTCTGGCTAGAGGCACTGACAAATCTTGGAAAGGAGGCACGCGATGATCCTCGTTTCGCAAGCAGTGAGCACGCGCACCTTGACGGACTGCTGAGTATAGTGCCAGAAAAGCGCTTGAACGCAGTCGCAGGCACTTTCACCTGTGCGTGTGCCTCACTCGTCTGGTGGTCATATATCTGTGGGTGTGCAACGGATGCCTATGGCTGCGCTGCCACACTTTATCAGCCACGTTCTTAGTTATAATTAACCACGTTGATTATATATGTACTTTCTCTGCCGTCCTTGTGACACACTGTTGTGCTGGTGGTCGTAAAGAATAACCATCAGAGACGTCTGAGGACGATGATTAACTAGAAGCGTTTTTTTTGATTTATTTGGTTAATAGAGCACAAAAACAAATTCTATTCTAATATCAACGGTAGAACTAAAATTAATAGTAATAGTTTTTTGAAGCAGCAGCTATTAATCGTAATTAGAAAAAAATGTGAGGAAGTGGTAGGTTGATATATTTAGGAACTAAAGTCGACCCGCTATAATTACCGGACCAATCATAATTTTGTCTAATTCTATTAGCTGATTATACGTTGTGGAGGTTTTAGTTTTACTTAGTTGTATTGAGCAAACAAGACAGCATGAATTCTAGGAAGGCCGATTGCAGTCGCGTAAGACACAAAGATCGTGAGACCAGGGGCCACAAGCATTGGACTACCTGATGAATGATAAGCATATGCGTTGCCGCAGACTTCATCAAGCGAGTCCCCGAATTTGGAAAGTTGTGTCAATGATTTTTATGATCTGTAATACAGCGTATTCTTCTTCTTGTTCGAACAACTAAAAAATCAGCTCGTTCTCTGATGCGAATTATATTGGCCTATCATATTTGGTTTTAGACCTCTGTTACTAGTGACAGTGAGACTCCTGGCGAAGATTTTGATTGCGCACCAGAAGCCAAAGACAACACAGATGGCGATCTTACTGGCTCGCTGTGTGGGTGGCGAAGACGAAGCGGCGGTGATGGTGAAGCAAATTTTGGATAAGTCTTTAAGAGAGGGAGCGAGGGAGCAACTGGTTGTACTGCAGCTTTCTTAGACGACGACACAGCTTATAAAAATCCGTGAGTAAAAATGAGGGATGAGGAGAACAAACACTTGGAGGCTGAGTCCATCTTCATCTAGGAAATGGAGAAAAAGGGCTGCAATTGCAGCAAATACTCATCTGTCTGTGGAGTCGTGTTTGAAAGAAAAGAATCCATGCATATTGATTTATCCATATTTAATTTTCGATTTTGTCCATCCCGTTGCCCACTGACGATTTATCTTGGATAGTGTAGGTATTATTCGCCGTTCCCCCATGTCCCCAGTGATGATTCATCTTGGATACTTCTAGTGTATGCATCAATCTTCACAAATGTCACCGTTGATGCAGTGAATGCATATGCATGGCCGTGATACACACCATAACAAGGGCAGCAAAGGTTGCTGCTGAAAAGGGCAGGAAAACGGCGAATGTGTATTAGCTACCACCTCGTTGTGAAAAGAGAGATGCTCAGCGTAGTCGACTCATCTGTTTGCTTTTTCTCCGTCACGAAGCGTGGGAGGAGGTTGAACTGTCGTGGTGCGCCTCTTTGCAGCGGTTGCCTCAGTAAAGTGAACCAGAACAACTGTTTTATGACGATTTACAGAGGAGGACGCGTGATTCCGCAAGCAGACCAGCTCCAGCTAGATGATAGCACATCTGATCTCGACCCGGTCCCAATCCAGGTGATATATACTGACCAGCTAGAGATGTAACTGTATTACAGCTAGGTCCCAATCCTGGTGACCTTGTCCTGCTAATCAGAAAGATGCTCATCATCTTCTTCATCTACTTGTTGTCAGTCGTTGCTGTTGCAGGTCTACTTGGCGGACAAGAGAGTACAATTGCTTCAGCAGACAACTATGATCTTTCGTTTTCTTCGCGGGATGAAGCGGAGCATCGTAAAATTAGGACCGCAAGAAGAGAAGGGGAAGAAGGAGGCCAAGATGCTGGAGGACCAGGACCTCTTGCTCTTCTACAGGAAGAAAATACAACCTCTGAAGACAATTATCTCGGCATTGAGAGGGAGCTCCAGCTTCAACGGGCGATGCAAGCAGCTAGTTATGGTTTCAACAACAACATCTAAATTTGAGTGTAAATCTTTCACGACAACAATTCATGATCACCGAGGGCGTCTTGTGTAATAAGAGTAGCGCAGTAAGAAAATTGTAAGCACGTGCACTTGTTGTACAACTTCAATTTCAAACTATCCATATAATACATCTTGATCTTCGAAATTCAGCGAACATCTCCAATATCTTTTCCCAGAGCTCGACGACGAAGCGTCGCTCTACAGTCTTCACGAAGGATGTAAGTCCTACACTGGCATCATGATTGATGACTGTGGGCGGAGCTTTGGTGTGACAAATCTGGCGTATATCAAGGACGAATGGCGGGTCTTCGAACTCGAGCTTTTCTGGGATAACCAGTGCCGTCAGATGCTCTTCGGGGATCCGTTTGTTATGGAAAATCGAAAAATAAAGGGGTGGAACAAGGGGATGAGTTACAGAGCAGTCACACACTGACTTGATTGAGCATTCATTTGTCTAAGGGCAACCACGATTTGAACATGCGACGCGCGCAACAGCACGTCCGGAACGCTTTTGACAATGACACCTCGACGTTCTATCGCCCTTTATTAAGGCTGTACCTTGAAACGTATCTTTGGACATGCATCCATTCTTGATGAAATGTATGGACGAGGAGTATGATCATCCTAAGGGAAAAATACTCCCCCACACATTTCAAGGATGTACTTGAAAGATGAATTATGGACAGCTCTAAGTTTAGGTGAGGAACAGAACGGAGGGATTTTTGCGCAAACGATCAGGATCGGACTACATACACGCTTCAAGCCTCAAGTCGTCCGTCTCACGGAGGACCCAGGTTTTCCTGTGGCAACCATACGATGTCTGCGGATTTGGCAAGGAGACACCCCCAAAAGCTTGAGTCTGCGTTTGCGCACTTTGATTTTTCTCGGTGACAGGTACATGCCAATCCAGGATTACGATAGTTTTGGGCCTGGGCGCTGGGTCCAATTTCCGAACTACGAGAAAGCTATGTGGCGGCTCTTTGCGAATGAAAGCTTTACTTATGGCATGAATGTAGCTTTTTCCATCTTTTTCCATCCACTTTCGGCTTAAGGAGGGCCTAGAGTTAAGGGTTCCGGGAAAGTGTAGACTCAGTTGAAGGGGAGCCCCACTGGTCTGCTTGTGCTTAGATGGAAAAAGAAATGATTCATGCTGCAGGCGAAGGATGGCAAGTGAACGAGTTGGAGTTTCACTTGGACACTGTTTGCTCGCGTCATGCCTTAGGACCGCTGAAACAGTTAGGAGATCGCGCCAGAGCCTTCGGAAGTGAACCCCAGATGGACTATCTCTGTAATTTGATCAACACTTGCGAAAAACATAGTTGGGCTGCCGCTTTTGATGTGGACGAAACAAGCAGTTACAGAGCAATACCAGGACCAGATCAGTTATGCTGAGGTCGAAGATGATGTAGATTGATGAGGGCCGAGTCTTCTCATTGATGAAGCGACAGTAGGATGTTTTATTGTCAGAGAACTCAAATAGATACAGATATGCACATGCGGTATTGGCTCGGTCGACATCGAAAGCAACATGAAGTGGATACAAGCTGCTCACTAGGCCACTCAACACAATCGCTGGATGTCTCTAACCTCCCTCGCCAAATATTTGGCCACGGACCGAGAGGCTGGCTGTGCGACGCATCTGCAGCATTACAAATGTACTCCTGGCTGGGCATTTATTGGGTTGGACTTTTTGGGCGAATACATGGACATCAAATGTTTCAAAATGATCACGAGTCGGGATGTGGAGATCGACGCGGTTTTTCGCGAGTTATGTTGAGCTCGAGGTTGGCAGGAATAGATGTAAACCCATCTTCTTCAGTTGACTTTACGACCCCACCGTGAACTACACTTTCACTCTCTCAACAACATTTCAATAAAAATATTCTTATCCTCAGCTAGTTCTCCGAATAATTTTTTTTTTTGAGCAGCATGTATGTCTGATACATGATCGTGACATGGGCAGCGAAGATAATCGACTTATACTGCCCCCCCCCTTCATCCCACTCTTCCAGCGTCTATTTAGAGTACTACGACGGTCGCGTCTGGAAATTTTCTGGCTTACATATCAGCGGCATCCAGTCGCACCAGTGGGCAGTCTACTATCCTCCAGCGAAGAGTGTGTGGCGGATTCGGAATGGGGACGTAGTAACACAATGGGAAGTACAGGAACTGGAATTGTACAAGCGGGTAGACTGTGCCGACGCGTATAGCAATCCTTTGTTGATTATGGGCACCCAAAGTTGTCTTTGATGCTGTTCATTAGTTGATGCTGATAGAGGTGTTGTGTAAAAATTTCGCAACAAATAATGATGACGCAGAAGAAGTATCTTCGTGTCTACTTTTCCCATTCGTAATCAATGAAAGGACAATTATCTTCTACACGACTGGTCTAGAACTAGAACTAGAAGTGCTACTCCAGGACCTAGGACCTACTTCCTCGTACGTTACCTCTAACCTCCGATCCGTTTACGGAGGTACGCCAATCGACACGAATAAGGGTGTGAATATGGAAAAAAGGCGCATCCAGTGCGAGGTAGAGAAGAAGTCTCGGTGCAACGAGCACGCTTTTGATGGCGACCCTGAGACTGCTTGGATTGGAGACTGTCTGGACATGGCTCAGGACTTCGACCCCTGTAGGAATCGAGGGTTTCTAGAACTTGGACTCAATTTTCACGAGAAATTCACTGACATTCGCTGTATGCGCATTCTGCAGAGCGCGGCAGTGAACCGCAGTTCTCGCAGTGTGATCTTGGATTACTGGGCAGGCGAACGTTGGGACATTGGGGGGACGTTTTTCGATATGGGCGTAGGGACATGGAACAAACGTCCTGCAGCAGCTTTGCAGCAATTCCGCATTGTAGCGCATGAATCCATGATAGACCGATGGCGCGTTCACGAACTAGGTTTGTATTCCGACGCCTTTTGCACTCAGAAGCTCTTCCTCGACAACCAGGTTTTCACGAAACAACCTTCCGTTCAGAACACGAAGCTCGGCGTTGCGCAGAACGCTGGCGGGTCCGTTTCTGGAGGTGTAGATTTGACCGACTACGAGCAAGAGCAGCTTTTTGGACCGGGTGAAGCCGGTTATCAGCCGAAAAGTTCCAATACAGACATGTGGGCTGGATTTCAGCCGTACAGGAAGAACGTGACTACTGTTTTTGGCTTCACCTATGAAGGTTGGGTCTTGGTGCCTGAAATGGCTGACAAGGAATTGGAAAAAGTGACAGCACAACTTGCACAGTTGGAGGATCAGTTTTCAGGGATGGCCTCTAAAGTGAACCTCGTGAAAGAAGTAGAATCCATCGAAATTTTCTATGGCGGAGGTTACAATGGCAGAGCAGCAAAGGTACGTCCTTTTCCGAATGCTCCAGGACTCTATACCTTGGACCCGGATGGAGATAGGAGAGACCTTGGCCTCCGAAGTAGACGTACTAGCATACTACAGGTTGTGAAACAGAAACAACAACGTGGAAATAATAACAATGGAGGAGATGCAGTGGACGAGGAGGTTCTCTTTGAAATACATGAAGTGCCGGTGGAAGACAGGAAAGAAGAGAGCTCCAATTTGAATAAGAATGCTCAGAAAGGTCCTGCCGGACGAGATGAGCCGCGACGACGTACTTTGGTTCTAATTGAGAATCCACATGCTGATGCGCATCGAGTCGAAGCTTCTGGCAATGAGGGGAAGAACTCAAATTCTCAAACTCCGACAACAAGAAACAACACGCAGATTAGTCGTGTGAGCCTTCCTGACGACGAGGCTAGAAATCTGAAGGCGGTATTACAGCATCAACAAGCGAATACACTATCGAGGGCTCCTCACACTACTTCTACTTCTACTGCTTCATCGACTCCTGTCTTTTCAAATGCAACATCTTCGTCTTCATCTTCTGTCTACGAAGCAACATCTTCGTCTTCTTCTTCTGTCTACGAACGAAAAAATACCTCTACACCTGCTGGCAGCTCCAAATCATCTAGTGGCAACTACATTGACGGCAAAGGGCTCGCGCGAGCCCTTCAGGCTTTTATCAATCCTTTGCAGACTTTTGGCGATCCCGCAGACCGTTTGAGACTGTTTGAAGCTATGGGCGCTGATTTCGACGGTAAAAAGATGGCCATGTACTATGCCCTTCGGAAAGCGCAACCGCTGGCCAGTAGCAGTTCTCTCTTCACCAGGCGTTATACCCATTCAAAAATGCTAGAACTGCAGGCTCGATTCGGCTACGCGGACGAACCACCAGAACGCAACCCTTTTAGCCCTTTTGCCGCATTTGATGAGGACCAAGACACCTATTGGGAAGCGGACTGTGATAATCGTTTGGAAGTCGGAGAAGAGGAAGCAGACGTCTACTACAGACCGTGCATCTTGAAAGGTAGAGCGTGGATTGGCGTTTATAGGGTGATGTCTGTCCATCACAGCACTACCACAGCTGGCGTCTTCGGTCCAGACGAAGAGTTCACAGAAGCGACCACACGAGCGCCTTTGAACCCTTTCGCTGCAGCAGAGCGAGATGCAGCCGCTGCGTTTCGACAACTACAGGGGAGACGAATGTCTGCTTCGAGTACTGGCTCTACTTCAAGTTCATCCGCTACAGGTAGCGGTAGCCCGACCAGCAACACAATCCAGAGCATCGATCAAGTCAACGACATCGATGAAAACATCAGTGTCCCACGATGTATACAACTGTATCAAAGCCCCTTTATGCGGCATCAGACTTCGGCGTTCCGGATTGAGTACTTTGACGGTTTGCGGTATCAAGAACTGAATATCTTTGCTTATGCAAGTCGCTATTTCGGCGAGCCATGGCAAAAAGCGACAAGGAAGCTGATGGATCCGAGAATCGGAGGACCTCTGTTGAGCAGGTCCTCAGAAGATGCTCCTCAGCCGGAGCAAGAGACGCGCCATGCGAGGAGTGAAGGTCATGTTGAAGATACTTCTGCGCTTGGGGAAGACGAGCAGGACAAAACTTCGAAGGATGCCGGTGGTCGCAAATACTTGAGATCTGAAATAAATAGTGAAAGTCCACGGCGACCACGAGCCGCAAAGCGAACTGACGCTGATGAACAAAGAACCGACATAAGCGATCGATCAAGAGATGAGAAAGACGCTGGTGTATTGCTACGTCGAGTTGTAGAAAGAGAATCTTCTGCTAAGCCTAGTGAAAAGCCAACAGAGGACCACAACCAAAGCAATGTTGAAGCGCAGGATGGAAGACCGGTCCAGCGCAGAATGGAACAACGCGCACTGCAGCCAAGTTCTTTCGCCGCGAACACCACAGCATCTACCACGACAACGACCGACCTGCCTGATGAATACGTTGCCCCCGTCGATGCGTATACTGGTATGGGCACTTTTTCCGGCCTCGGGGGCGGGTCATTGCAAACACGACCTGGCTTCACTGGTACACAGTGGCGTCTGCGTGCCTTGGATCCGCAGTTGATGACCTGGTGCGTCATGGAACTCGAGTTCTACGCGTCTAGCATCTGTTCCATCGAATCCAAAGTGGAGCTGGATTTCGCCAACAGCGCACCGATTGCAAGCGGCTACCTGGGCGAAGAAGATTTGATTGCCATGGGCCTGCAGATGTCGGTTGACGAAGTTCTAGGACCGTTTTATCCTGATCCCAGACCTGCGTCTTCCGTCGTCCCAGAGACACCCAATGCGCCTGGGACAGCGTATGACGAGAAATCGACGTCGTCTATCCATCACCAGTCGGGAATCCTGTCAGCGCACGATATGACCTACATTCCAGCAAACTTGTGGAAGTATCACTCGCAAATCGCAAGAGAAGAGCAACTGACTATCAAGGATATTGAGGGTTTGCAGTTGCAGGAACAGGTGTCTCACACAGTGTACGTAGGGCCGAAAACAACGATGCCAAGAACTGTAGAGGAATTCCGCAAGATGATGCGAGCGAAGATGCTGCAGTATGGCAACCCCATAGCTTTCGCCTTCGACCGAAACGAACATACCTTTTGGGCTGACAGCTTTCCAAAACGCATGGAACTCTTCGATCCTGAGGGAGCGGAGTTCAATTTCCTTAGAAGACAGACAGGACTGGCCAAGTTGTGGATTGGCGCAGACTTCGGAAATGCTCCACGAAATATCTTGTGTATGCGAGTGAAGCAATGTCCAAAGTATGCTGCGAGAGAAGCAACGTTTGAGTATCTAGTGCAGGGGAGGGAGTGGCGACAGGTTTTTTCGACTAAGTACTTGTTTGATCTGGCGGCAGAGCTAGTGAACTTCGCGAATCATCCGTCTACGTCGACTTCTGCAGGAGCAACAGGGTCGGGGACCGGGTCGCAGCAAACAGGGACAGGAGGTCTACCCCGTACCAATGTCTCAGAGCCTCCGAAGCTTGCCTTTGATCCGGCACCGATCTTCACGAACTTCGACATCAATGACGAGGGCAAAAGTGAAGTGAGCATCTACGCACAAGCACGGGCCGCGTATTTGTCTGGCGCATCTGCTTCCTTGATAGCCCAAACTCAAGAAGCTATCGCCAACAACCCTCTACTTGCCTCCCAGCAAGCAGCTGGAGTCGGTAGCTTCAGCGAACTTCTGATGAATCCCAACCTTTTGCCTCTACAAACAACTACCGGTGCGCAACTAGAGGTCCCTTGGTGGATCCGAGTGAACCCCAGACAAGCCAGAGTGAGTCTCTCCTTATCAGCAGGAACTATGTCGCGCTACCCTGTGGAGGAAGAGGCGGTTTTGTGGCGTGTAGAGCCCGTTTTTCATGGTGCGGATCGAGATAGACTAAGGGATTTGAGGGAGATGGAAGCCATTGACTACGCCGCGCGTGGATTTGAAGCGCCTCCCGTGGTAGTAGGTGACGGAGATAAGTGGGTCCTGTACGAACTAGAGTTCTACGAGCGTGGAGACTGTGCCAATTTTAAGGGTACAAGAAATCTCCCATTTTCAGATTCATCTTGGTCCCGTTTTTGAATAAGGGAAAAGGAGGCCCAAGATGCTGCTGAAGATGGATATCCATTATAGTTCTAACAATTCACAGCCACTTCGTGGCGACGCAGTCATCGCCAGCGGCTACGACGACTACAATTTTCCGGAGTTCGTCTTCGATGGCAAAACCGAATTAGAAGATCGGCAAAGGTATTGGGTGGATACGGGTAAGGCTTTTCGATCTAGCAAACAGCAAGTGCGACCAGTTGAGGCAGACAAGGTGTATTTCTCCAAAAGCTATCAGATAAATCCCTTTGATGATGATCTGGGGTCTTCATCTACAGGAGGTGCTTCTTCTTCGATTCCAGCCTACACTTCGCATTACAAGTGGCCCGGAAGTGAACTGGCACAGTTGGAGACAGCGGCGAGTAAAGCTGACCCAGAACGTACGGATGTGTCCTATATTCCGTGGATCGGCATGGACTTTGGTTCTCAACGATTCGAACCCAGTGCTACGGATAATGAGCGCTCACGTCAGTCTTCTAGTGTCGCCGTTCGATGTATGCGCATCCGCCAATCTGGCGTTCGCAGCGAGCAAGCGACACAGGTCATCTTGTCCAAGTACGACAATGCCAAGAAGATCTGGCTATCAGTGCAGCACTTCTACGACTTGGGTGGGGATGGCTGGCACGTCCGTCCGCGTCCAATCAATGCGATGTGGCGGATTGTCTTTCTGCAAGAAGAACGGGACGCTTTGTTGCGTAGGAATCCTGAGTTTGAGCGTGCAGCCTACGACGCGGCGTTTATCAACCAGGCTAGGCTCCTGTCAGATTTCGCGGACCCAGCTAGGGAGCCAACGTGCGACAGCTTAGCGAATGTGGAGCGGAAACGAACGCAAAACCTAGGGAAGCGTAGAGCTTGGGGAGTCAATGAACTTGAGTTTTACGGCGACGTCGAATGTACACAACCCTTTGGCGCGGCCCAGGATGTCTCGACATTGAGAGTGGAGGCTGCGGCTCAAAGGACAATCGACACGGCGTGGGAGGCAAGACAGTTTTATTAAGGGTAGGTTAAAGGTGCTTTTCTTACCGCTTTTTATGCCTCTCCTAAGGGGGAAAGGCATAAAAAGCGGGTTAAGCAAGCACCAAAAACCTACCTCTAATTTTACTACACCGAAGAAAAGACGAGTCCGCATTTTTCTGACACCAGAGTGATAGATGAGCGCTCACCGGCTACAGAGGGTGGAATCTTCTACAAGAACCCAGCTGGCGGCCACAATTGGTTCGACACTAAAGCAGACTTGAGTGTGCTTCAGCAGTATTATTCTGATGACGTGTTGGGCTTATCAGACGACAGCCATAGCTCCTTATCAGCATCAAACGTAGACGCTTACTATGCTGAATCAGCGGTGAAAGACGCTACTGCCTCAGCAGGCGGTCTCATGTCGACTCCGGATGACGACAAGTTTTTTGGGGGTGGCCATATTCGCACTGGAGATGCTGCGTTGCACGGATCAGGAATTCCTGCGCCGACGTCAATGTTAAGACAAAGCATACAGTTCTTTTTATAGGTTTCACAGTGGCCTACAAGGTCACTTCTACTTACTCTAACTCTTAGTACAGTTACGTTCAGATTTAAGATAAACTGCTACAGCCTGCTCCGGGCTGTAAGCTGTGGCTAAGCACCACCTTTTGAATCCACCTTGTTTCTCTAACTTCCGCAGGCTCCTCATCTATCCACGAATCTCAAGCCTCCGGATCCAATGCCGGTCTCGACAGTTTGAAGAGTTCGAAAAAGATCACGCCACTGCATAGACCCGAGTATCCGAGAGTTATCGCTTCAGGAGGTCTAGGAAAGTTCTACGACACGAGTTTCAAACCCGAGAACGCTTTTGACAAGAGCACGCGATCCTTTTGGGCAGCCAATTGTGGCTTGTCGAAGTCTCTCTCGCATTTCCTGGATCTCGGAGAGCCGGATGCTAGCGCTTTCTTCATGTGTCTGCCTGGAAAAGAGTGGATCGGGTTGGATTTCGGACCAAAAATACAACCGCAAGTGAGATGTTTGAGGATAAGACAGAGTGTGGACGTGGACGAGCCATATTGTTGTTCACAAGCAGAGCGGGTTGAGTTGCAGAGGTGGAACGGACGGGTGTTTGAGACCGCTTACTGGCAGATATATTAAGGCTTTTCGTAGATCAAGATTAATTATCTAAAGTCTCAATGAAAATGAGAAGCAAGTATTTCGTTGGCCCTTTCCCTTTGCTTTGAGAAAGGGAGAAACGGGCCAAGGATGGGTTTCAAGATGGACAACATTAATCGGTAACAAGGTCTAAATCTCTGACGAAAGCACGAACAGCGGTTATTGGTGGCGCCGGCGCGACTTCGACAACTACTTGAAGACGAACGAGTTGTATAGCTTTATTATCCCTTCAGTTTTCTCGAATCTCGATTTGACAACGAACGCACATTCTGACTGTTTCCGAAGGTTAGCGATTCTGCCAGACGCAGGAGCGAGTCAGAGTGCAGCAGCGCGCAACAAGATGCTCTCAACAGCGTCATCGTCGGGTCAAGTCAGTTCATTGGCTTCCATAGCAGCTGCGGCTGAAAGCTCAGGCAACGTGAACGCGATGGGAGCGTCATTGAGTGTGTCTGGGGAACTGCCATCGTCATCCTCCAACACTGATGAAGCTTTTTCCTCTACAGGAGCAAGCAACGACAACAGCTTTGTCAGCGCAATCTACACCGCGGTCCTCGCCACACCGTCTGTGACTACGCAGAGCGTTTTCGAGTCTGTGACTGCTTTTTTTGCTTCGGGCTTGAACCAGGTGACGCAAGGGAGACTGCAGTTCAGCACGTTTGCGACAAAGCTCCGCATGTTCCACCCTTTTGTGGGGATACCAGCAATGAGTGTCAGTGGCGCCGCAACTGGAGGCATGGAGTATCCGCGAACTTTGAACATCCGCCACGCCGCTCGCGGATCGACCGAGTGTCTTTTACCCGTTTCAGCAGCCACTGTTGCCTTGTACCCAAACACTGCGTGTGCAACCCAAGTGATGTGTCCTCTACTAGGTTACATGAAGGGCACTTGCTGTCCTATGCGAATCGACGACCGACAGCGTGCCTTCGTCGAAAATTCTTTGGTAAAGGAGTACCAAGTGCAGTACGACACGTCTTCAGCTTACGAGTACTCGAATGTGATGGTAGAATCCGACACTCTATCCCCTTTCGCAGCAGCCAATCAAATGCCACAGTTTGGAGGGGAAGTGGACGCCTCCACTGCTGCAGCCGCTACTGGAGGTTCAAGCGACAGCATGAAAAAAGCAATCCTGGCTGGAACGAAAGCCGTCCATGGCTACCAGTACGTCGCAAGGTGTTGCTGCGATATGTTCATGATCAACAACCGCTTGTTTCGCGACGAAGTCAAATTTCTCGAAGTCTTGGATGCAGACACGAACAAAAGCATCTTTGCCGAAGGATGGGAAGTGATCTTCCCAGCTGACTTGGAGAGTTTCATCATATTTTGTACTGGACCCTTCCTATTTGCGATTGGGGGGATTGCTGGCGCTGTGATTTTTATCGCTGCAGCATTAGATGTGCCGCCTCCGGCTAAGAGGACGAGGAGGACCGAAAAAACGGACGCAGCAAGGGATTCATCTAAGGAAGGAGACGATGGAGGTGCCACCTTTTCAGCAAAGAGTAAAGACCAAGACAGGACTCAGCGCAAGGCGAATTTGATTGCGAACATTCTGGGGTTTCTTTACAACAGACTCGGTATCTACTGGGTTGTGGAAACGGTGGCGTGGGAAAGCATATTGAGACCTCTTTTGACGTGTTTGGGTCTGTGGTCTTCGTCGATGAACTCAACCAATGGGAGAGGACAAGCTGGTGGCCCGTCAGCTGCATCTTCTCGAGTTGGCAGTCCTCTTTCAGTCGCCGGAATGAAGTCTCCTCCTGCCTCTGCCTTGTCTCCTTTGAAGAAGGGCATCGCTGGTTCGTCTGCCGCAGGTGGATTGTTCCGGAAAGCAGTGGGCAGATTGACTGGGAGGACCGCAGACACACAAGCGATTCAAGAAAAGCTGAACCCGGATGACTTTTCCCTACATGTACCTCCGGAAATGCGAGCTATTCGTAGACAAAACAGCATGCAGGAACAGGACATGGAAGCCATCGCGCTGTCGCAGACGTTTCGCGGTAGGATCAAACTGCAAGCGCGAAAGGTGCATGCGGCTGTAGGAGCAGTTTCGAAAGAAGCGTTCTATTTCGTGTTCCAAGGAGGATGGAGAGACGGTTATTTGCGTAGAGGCGGGACGAGTAATGCAGAGTCAAATGTGGCAAACAAGGGAAGTGGAAAGAAGAGCAGAGGCGACAGGGGTAACAAGCCGGATGATGAAGAGTGGAGAACGGGCGGGCTCTCAGGCGGTGGCGTGCCAATCCGAGTGAGTCGATCTGCAGTCCGTCTTGCACTAGCTGCTGAGAGGTCAAAGGATGAAGCGAAGAAAGGTGATCGTACTCCTAGGGTAGGAGTAGGTGTTGACACTAGAGAAAGAGAGCCAGGAGAGGCAAGAACAGCGGCTACATCACTTCCAACTGCGACGTCTGCATCGACTGCGACGGTTCTCCCGCCACCTCCACTACCTCCAGCGTTCTTTAGTGATTCACCCATATTACCAATGCCGGGCACTAATACCACTACAGGAGTCGGAGTCGCAGGAACAACAGCAGTCCCAATGAATAAACGCGGGACGAAGACCTTCTACTTCGAAGTGAATTGGGCTTATGCTGTTTGGCGGAGGTTTTGCTTCAGCACACGGCAGTTTCTCTTTCGGAATGAAAGTCTTCTCGCACGGTTCTATTTCTACCTGATTTACGAATGTGCATTGTCGATTCGCGCTCCGGGACCTGTCCGACGTATGTTACTCAGTTGTAACGCGATGTTCCGAGAACGAAAGAAGTTCGGCAAGGAGGTTTTTGAGAAACAACTGTTGGCCAGACGTCGCAAATTGACTCCGGAACAGAGACAAGTCGCGGAGGAGCTTGTGGAAGAAACACGACGGATGAAGGAAGCGAACAAAGACATTTTGTTAGATGAAGTGAGGCATTTGCTAGTTGTTGATGAACCTGTGAAACTAGCGAAGCGGGAAGTGATTCGCAGTGGCCCAGACAGCAGACAGGCTCAAAAGCTGAAAACACGGATTACAGACTTGCAGCTTGGACTCATGTGCATGGTTTTACTCGTCCGGCTAAAACAGGGCATTTGGTTTTGCATCTTCGTGTACCTGAACTGCGTCTTCTGTGCCACGTTTATCTGCGTCTACTTGCCGGTTCGACTGTTCTACTGGCTCATCTTGGATTTTTTTGTCACGGAGATTATGAGCAACCGCATCTTGATGTCAGATTTCGTTTTCGGCGTTCAAAGAGCGGCCTTTCTAGATCGGAACACAGTCTTCGGCAGACTCATTTATTTCGGAAAGTTTTCTCTGCTGAACAAACCCCAGTTGCCATTTCGGTCACAGTTGGTGGATAAGATCAACGCGGACGCTGCGCAAAAACTAAAAGACGACCTGGACATGCAGGATGAGGCAGCAGCAAGAGAGGAAGCAGCAGATGAACTGGGGTTGAATGAGGATAAGAACAAGCAGATAGACTACAGTGCTACTGGTGGAGGAGCAGGAGGGTCGCCTAACAGTGGAGGCCAAGTGCTTACACCCGCTCAAATCAAGTTCGGATTCGGTGAGGGAGCTTCTCCAAGCAGTCCTTTCAGTCCTCCGAAGAATAACAAGGTAAATGCGCCGCAGCTCTCTCCTTTCCTGGGAGGTAAAAGGGGTGCCAGTGCTTCTGCTTCTCCTTCGAGAAAGAAAGCCGGAAAGAAATGGGCGGCCCAAGGCGCTGCAGGTGCGGGATTGTCTTTACGAGCGAGAAAGAAGCTCGAGAGGGAACGGAAATTCGAGTTGACATCGGGAATCCGAAAGAACCTCACGTTTGAAGAGGAGGACGCTCGCTTAGTCCAGCACTTAGCGGAGAAAAACCAGGCAGAGGAAGATGAAATCGACGGAAGCTTAGAGATCCAAAGGCTAAAACGGAGACAAGAGCGCATCGATGACGCTGTCTCGCAATCGTTACATGTATTTGACTTCTCGATGCTGCAAGCTCATTTGGAACAAGATCCTGAGTGTGTTTTGTTGCGAACCCGCGATCTGCAGAGTCGATCGGACGCAAACCCTTTCAATCCAATAGACGATGGCTATAGCAGTGACGAGTGGACCGACATGGCGACGTTTAAAAACTACAAAAGCGCGTTTCCGACACAGCTGATGACGGATATGGGTGGAAATACTGGTGCGGCGAAGAAGGGGAGTACAGAGAGTGGTGAGGCCAAAAAAGAGGAAGATGGAGAAAAGAAAAAAGATGCAAAGAACGGTGTAGATAGTGGGTCCTTAGCGGGTCTAAAACCTCCAGAACGTCGTACCACAGGCCAAAGGATGCAAGAGAACGCTGGGCTATTTTTCGAAGTAGTGAAAGAATTTTCTGGTCGAGCTGCTGGTCATCTAATGATCTTAGGACGTCGTCTTGGCGGTGTCCTTGGTGGCGCCAGTGGAGACTCTGCACACAATCTTCGACGAGCTTTTCTAACGAGCAAGATGCTTTTTCGCTTGTTCGGTTTCCACATCTTTCCCAACTTCTTCAAGTTCGTGTTAGATTTCTTCCTGGTGCGAGCTGCGCTTTATTCCAGACTCTTCCGCTCACCTGCTGTCGCAACGGCGAATCTACTAGATCAACCGTGGGACGACCTGCCTTTACCAGATTTCGCTTGGATCTCACCGCATATCCAGGAGCTTCTGAATACCATCATGTATCGCTTGTTTACGCTCTTGCAGTGGCTAGATGGTGCTTTGTCAGCTTTTTTTCTGACATTATACGACACCCGATTGCCGAAGTGCGAAAGTCCAGCCGTCATTGCCGCTGTCACGCTGATAGGCCTGGCTGCTTCCATCGTTTTCGGCGTCTGTCGTAGAGATTTCTTCTTCCTGCATCAAGTACACCTCACTTTCCTGAAGATTTTCAAGCCTCCGATGCAAAGGCTATTCTTCTGCACTTGGATCCGCATCTACGACTTCAGTCTTTTTCTCTTTTGTCAAGCATTAGGAGTGCTGTATCAGCATTGCGTCTTCTTCGTGATCAGCCTTTTTTTGGCAAGATTACTTCCGTCTGGTGAAGTAAGTCTATCTGGTTTCGTGACCTCGAAATTTGCAGAGGTGTTTGACCCTACGCATTCCCCACCATTGAATGCAAACGAAATCATCGTGAAATTCAACGGCAAAGTTCTTGCTGCACAGCAGGAGCCAATCGGGAAAAAGCGGGACTATCGAAACGAGTTTAATCCCTATGACGGAACACCTATGGCAAGTGCGGACTTTCTTCTCCCTGCCAGAGTCGGCACTACTGAAGACGCCATTGCAGCTGAAAAGAGGTTCTTCTGTCATCGAGAAGAAGAATTCACCAGTTTTATCAGCTATCACGTATGCTTTTTTGCCATTTTCGGGGTTTACTTCTTTCTGACGCGTGGTAGCAGTGGGCGCTTGCTTGTTTCGCTGGATTGGTATTGGAGACATAGGGGAAAGTATAGGTGGCGTAGGCAGGACTATGGCCGCACCATTGAGGAAATGCAAGAGGCAGAAAGAGTTCGGATTACTCTTGTTAAGGGCTCACAATAATTGTAATTTATCTCCACAGTAGTGTAGTTGGTTCCTTCATTGCTCTCTTTTTCCCTTCAGAAATCGATATCGAGAAGATTAACTTAAAAGATGAAGTGCTGTGAGCTCTAATCTCAGGGGCGGCTACTATCGTGAAGATAAAGCAGCAGAAGCGGATGGAGACCTCTTTGGATTACGACTGGCTGGAGGTGGTGAGCAGGGTACTGGTTCCGCACTAGCAGTTGCGTCATCTCCCGGATCTCTTGTTCCTACTCCGAAAACAGTAGCAGGTGGAGCTACTGGACGAGTTTCTGCCTCTCCTGTTTCTGCATCTCCTGTCCCTGCCAATAGCAAGCACATCGACTTCTCGAAAGCTTCAGAGCGCATCAACTCCCTTTCTCCATCCTTCGCTGCTTCACGTCAGTACTACAAGGTGAAAGAAAGGGCCAAGAAGAAACAAAGCTCAGCTGATGGTGAGGAAAGTTTGAGTGAGTCGAGTGATGAAGACTCCTCAGGAGGATCGTCTGATTCTTCAGAGGACATGTTGACGAAGTTGGAAAAGAAACAGAAAGAAATGCTCGATAATTAAGGCTCAACTTTCATTGGTCATTGAGGTTAGTCACTGAGATCCCTCTTGAGAGAACAGGGGAAAATGAAGGAAAAGCAAAGGGAGAGGCATGGGGCCCTTTTCTTTCAGAATCAGTGACCACTGACTGCTGACCTTTAAGATAAGGAAAAAGAGATGCCGGATTACTACCACCCAGTCTTCGGAGATTTGCGGGACCTTTCCGAGTCGCTCCAGCACTACCAAGCCAAGGATTACAAGCGTGGAGGCGTAGATCTGGAGCGATGGTTTGGACCCCTTGCGCCACGTCTGGTACGATTCTTTCATACACGCAGTGCGGACGAGAAAGCCCAAGTTGCAGCAAAGAAAGAGAAGAAAAAGAAGCGACAGCAGAAATTGCTGGAACGACAGAGAAAGCGAGAAGCGCAGTTGCGACAGAAAATGACCTGGGGTGGAGGTGCGAGGAAAGCGGGTTCCAAGTGGGGTCGCGTGGCTGCGAAGATGCACACAGCTGCGAGTCTGCGTGCTGGCGAACGGGCAAGAAGATCCTGGCTTGACCGTAACTACCCCAAGACAGCCGCTTACTTACGTGCTCGCATGCGTCAACTTGACGATTGGAACCTGAAGATTCGAAGAGTGGTTGTTTTACGATTTCGCGGTCATTGGCTTCCCTCTCACGGCTTAGAACTACGCAAATGGCTGACTTTTCGAATGCTAGAGAAGGTCGTGGCGACGAGGATTCGCTTCCTTCTACTACGCTTGAATCACTCAAACGGAGAGCGCACTGCTCGAATAGCAGCGGAGAGAGCGGAGATCGTAGACTTTCTGGATGCGACACGTGCAGAACGAGGCGAAATAGGTTTCCACTATGACGTTTTGTATGCAGCTAGGAGAGTGCTAAGGCGAATGGGGTTCTCTTTCCTAGATCAAGACCAACTGAAGAAGCACTCCCAGACATTTTTCTCTGAGCTAAAGATGCACTTTGGTGGCAGTGGCAACAGCGGTGCAGGCGGATCGAGTGGAATCATTGCTCAGCCTGGCGCCATCACTATTGTCCAAGAAGGCGGTCAAGAAGGGAGAACCAAAAAACCTGGCTTTGATCGATTAGGTTTGCAGCACACAGCGTTGACTGAAGCTTCTTCTGCTGAAGAGGACGGCCGAAGCGCAAAAAACGCGGACAAATGGTTCGCCGAACACCAACATATCCCAAGAGACGGCAGTCTAGAACTGACGTTCGCATTCTTGTGGCGTCGACGGAAAGACGTCACCCTGAGAGTCTTTTTCCTCACTGCGATTCAGATGATAGCAATTCGAGTCTTCCTCCACTTGGTGAATCTCTCGTTGTTGGCTTTCTACGCCGCGATGTTCCTCATCTACGTCCTCCACTTTGAGATCTACAAGTGCTACCTTGAAGACCCTGTGATGAGCTTCGTACGCGACTTACGCCGTCGTAAGGGCGAAATCCACGAACGAGACGCTTTTTATCATAACATCGTCCATTTCTACCTCTATCCCTGGGTCAAAGCGGACAAGCGTGCCTTTAGTTGGTCTCCCGACGAACGGCGCGATTGGCGTGATACCAAAACTTTGACGGCAATGGAACGGGAAAAGAACTTGTACGAGAGGGAACTTCACAGAGTGCGCCAGGAACAAAAACCTGGCATGACGGAGACAATCGAAGCGAAGCTGAAACTTCTGTTGGATTTGGGCTTTTTTGAAAATAGAGGAAATACTGGAGGTGGTGGACAAAGAAAGCAGAATAGAGGCAAGGCAGCTGCTTATCGAAGTGAAGTAGGACTGGTGGATGCTGAAGAACATTATGATCTCGAAGCAGGTGGAGGAGAACAGGAGGATTTGAGGACATCACGAACACTGACAAGTCTTGGATCGGCGCGTCCTAACACACCTAAGCAACGTTGGAACGACAGTGAGTTGGAGGATGAACAGCAACTGCCTCTAGATCCGAAAACCGGTGGTCGCATCAAGAAAACGGGCGCTTTGAATCCGAATACCCCGGCTTATGTCGGTAGTTATGAGCCCAGTCGCTTTGAGCACGTCCTCGACGAGAAGTTGTACGGGTTTTTCAACGGCGTGCCGAGAAAAGTATCGCATATGAAAGCAGTTCTAGCCGTGGTTATGGGGTACTGGACACCGTCGAGCATTTTCTGGCGATATCAAGTCGTACAACGTGGCAATACATGGATGTTTCTGCTGTTTCATCGCTACCAAACACGGAGAGACGCGCGAGTGAACTACTTGCAAAGCTTTGGCGAACAGACGGGTGTCGTAGTTTCCGACCATGCTCTGAAGAAAGCAGGCGAAGTCACGACAGAGAATCTAGGTGGATACCGGCAAACTGCTCATGGGTTCAAGGTCCTGAACAAGCAGCTGCATGAGGGAAGCGTGGGCTTCACGCCGACAAGGGCTGGCATAGCAAGGAAGAAACACGCGGCATTCGCTGTCCAGAAAGTAGTGGCTAAGGAAAGAGCAGAGCAGCAAGAAGTGTCCGTATCAAATTTTAGTCGCAGTGTCACCACAAGCGCTAGAATAAATGTTGCAGAGCAATCCATTGTCGAGGACGCGGCTTCTTCAGTGTCTTCGCCTAAAAGTCCTGCGAAGAAACTTGCCGGTCTGTTAAAGGGAGCTTCTGGTAACACCACGACCACTAGTCCGATGAAGCTGCTCCTTGTTCCAGGTGCTACGCCCGGAGGTGCAAGTTCAGGTGGGCAATTATCGCCTCGTGGAGCAGGAGCAGGAGGTAGTTCTTATTTGGCGAGTAAGTTACGGGCGGGAGTTGCATCTGGTGGTGCCTCTCCAACTCCGAACCTCGCTGCTCTCACTCTGAAGATTCCACCTCCTCCACCAACGAGTGATGGCACCACTCCAGCAGTTCAGCTTAAAGTTCCAGCAATGTCTTCATTTCTGAAGCCCAACAAGAACATGCCAACTACACCTAGTGCCTTGCTTTCTGCCCAGAAGTTACTCAATAGCAGCAAGGAGAAATCCTCAATCGCGGGTCTGTTCTTCAAGCGCAGCACGCCTGGATCTTTGGAAGTTGTGACAGCTGAACAACAGAAAATTCTCGATGAGCTGGAGGACATCAAAGCCGACATTGAGGGAGTGATGCAGGACGATTTTTTGGGGATAGAGATCGTCCACGCAGCAGTGGAAGAGGAACTAGAACGCCTTGAGGAATTGCGCACCTGGCATGACGAGCACGACTACTTCGCGCAGAATGTGGAGGAAAAAGCGGTCTTCTTCAATGCGCAGAGTATCGGAACAACAGGCGAACTAACTACGAAACCAAAATCTGTTATCATTATCGTACTTTTCTACTTAAGAAACTTGATAATGATAACAGATTTTCTTTTCATACTAACGGACTTGGACGACGTGTTTTCGCGAAAGCGCTGGATGTTTAGGGAGCAAAGAAGACGAGTGCGAGAAGACGCAAGGGAGCAAGAGGGTTTGCCAATCAAGGATAGGGACTACGAGCAATATATGAAACAGAAGAAAATCGACGAAGGGTTGGGGTTGCTTCCGGGGGCTGATGATATGCGTATTAATGCTCGTGAAAAAATTTGCAATCGCTTCTACTCGATGTTACCTGTCGAAGTACAAAAGGTGCTCATCAAATTTGGTTGTGCAGCATGCTGTTGTGCAAAGAGAGGACCACGAAAACGAGCTTCGAGTGGAACGTCAATCCACAAGAAGAAGCAACCTGCAGATACATCTTCACCATCACCAAAAATTGTCGTGAAGCCGCCAGCGTCAGTTGAGGAACCATCATCTGCAGGAGGAGGCGACCTTTTCTCCCGCCTTCGAGCGTTGAAAAAGCGAGAGGAGGCGGAAGCTGCAGCTCTACAAGCACAGCAAAGTGGTGCAGCTGCTGGTGTAATCAAATCACCCTTGATGGGTGGTCTTGCCGCGCATGCAAGACGACAATGGGAGCAACAAGAGGAGAGTGGTGCTGTGTTAAAGGAGGCGAGTCGTACCAGTGAACTGGAACCCAGTCTGAATGCTTCTGCTTCTCCTGGAGCTACAAGTGGCTCTTCTATTCAGGAAATTGAAGCTTCACCTCCGCCTACTACCACAAACAAAGAGCAACTGTTGGCACAAGAGGGTTCGCATTCTGCACCACCTCAGGGATCAGCGGGGAAGGCGAGAGGGCGAGGACTAAAGTTTCCAAAAGCGGCGGCTGCACCAGATCCTGTGAGATCGCGAAGAAATACTCCATCTCCATCCGAGTATCCATATTCACCTCCCACGCCCTCTTCGAGTAGTTCATCCAGGTCGCCGCCTCGTCAAAAGAGAGAAAAGGACGAGGCCCAACAGGAGGAGCCACAACACTCGGCCAGAAACAGAAGTGATGAAGAAAGGTCAGGTAGGTTCAGTGAGTCACCAGGAGAAAGTGGTGGAGGGTTGAGCGCTACCATATCTCCAGTAGGCAACGGTATGCGAGATCGTGACCGGGAAGAAAACTTTCGTAGAAGTCGCATAGAAGAAGGCGCGCCCCTTGAAGAAGAACGAGCCTCCACGCAACAATATGATGGAGGTGGAACAACGTCCAAACGCAGAAGCCTGAAGCAGAATCGCAATGGAGGACGCAAGAAACGTCAAAGTCAACGAAGGTCATCATCTCAGTATAATCCTGCCGAAGAACAATTCTTGAGTGACCAGCACTCTCGCAGTGTCATATTGCAAGAAGTTGTTCAAGCAGGACGATCTTCGGATGACGAACTGGAGCAGTTTTCTGATGGCGCTGACCTGTCACAAGAAAACCCACAGCACCAGAAACTCCCCTTCCTCTATGCAGCAGATGAGGCTCCACCTCCAGGTACTGAAGAACCACAAGAAATCAGAGGAGGAGGTGGGTTGCAGCTCAGATCTAGGCTTGCGGAGATCGATAGACTACAAGAGGAAAAGGAGCCAGGAGGTTTAGATGCAACTAATGCTAATGCACTTGGCGAAACTATCCTCCCACCAAGTAAAGAACGACCTCGCCCTCCTCCTTTAGCAAGTGTCAAGAGCTTGTCACAGCAAAACACGGCGACGACTCTGACTGCGCCTGAAACCAAAACTAGTGCTGCTCCTTTATCAACAACTGCTGAAGGAACGGGTAGTGACAAGCACGCATCGGCTGCCGCTCTTCTTGCTGCAGCCACAGCGAAGCCTAAAGATCGATTCGTGATGGACCCTGCGTTCTTCGATATGAAAAGATTCCCCACTCACGACTTCTACAAGATGCTTCAAGGTCATCGCCCGAATGCACTAACGGCCAAGCTTGGCCGTACCGCTGAAAACAAGATCGAAGCCTTTCTGAATGGCGTAGTTTCGATGGGAGAAACAGTAAACCTCATGCACACGTACGAAACGGTCTCGCATGACATCGACGTTTCTGCGACTGTCTTGGCCAAGGAAATGACGTCCGCTAAGATCCGAGGAATGGACATCTTTGAGGACGAAGATAGTAGAACCTATTTTGCAGACCCTTGGAGCACGCTGCAGCTGTGGCGTGATGGCGTGGAGCCAGTGCCAGGCTACACGGCTCCATTGCTAGCGTCGATGAGAAATCTAGGTGTACAAGACGGTCGTGGGGTGATGACAGGGCTTGGGGCAGATGGAAAAGCTCTGGACTATGTGAAGATGGCAGAGCAGGAGGAAGAGAGAAAACACAAGAAGGTGAAGCTGAAGTCACAACAGCAGGAAGACGATGGTGGAGCAGAAGATGAAGTTGATCCTACAACAGCCTATTTCCATCTCGAGCGCAGATTTGTGTCCTTCTTCCGACTCGTCGACTTCGAGGCACTACAACGGAGACTAATCATCACCCAGGGCAGCAAAATTGTACCGCTGTACTTGTGGTTCATTCCGTTCTTCGGTGTCTTCTTGGCAAAGATTTGTGAATACATGAACCATACGTTTGTGTTTGACTATGAACCGTTCACATACGCCCGTGATGTGACTCTGGGATACGAGGACCTCATCCACGACGACGACGACGCAGGTGGTGGAAAAGCTGCTTCAGGCGGCAAAGACACGAAGAAGAACAAAGTTAAGTCTCGTACTGATTCTAATAATTTCATCTTCACTAGTACCGTTTCACGACTTTCAGTTACAGAGCTTTTTCCTCAGATTGATTCCCTCGCTCTAGGATTCGCACCATTGTTCGGTGAGTACGACCTTAAAACGTCAATCATTCTCCTGAGGCTGAGCTCTAACAAAGGAGGTGGAAACGCAGGAGGAGTGTCTGGTGAACTCGACAACGAAGACTCTGACGCTGACGGCAGCTCATCGGAAGAGGACGACTTCAAAGAACAACCCATCTATCGCGCAATGGCGAAGCAACGAGACGACTTTCTCGCTGAGCATCGCTCGGATCAAGAATGTCTCGAGTTTTCCATTCGACGCATATTGAATGGCACACTTTGTTGCTTGCTCTTGGTGAATCCGGTGATCGCAGACGCATTGTTTCTGTATGTTTTACTCGCACTGGGCTTTTTCGTCGTCTGCATTCTATCGATCTTAGATGAGGAATACCGCTTAGCTTGCGCATTGTGGATCTGGTCCCAGAAACCGCGTTTGTTCCTGTTTCACCGCTTGAACGAATTCTACGACATGATTGTGAGAAGAGTAAGGTTTTATGCTAGGGCGTGGTCGAACGCTGTTGACCCCAAAGCGGCAGCGATGGAAGCAGTGCAAAAGGAGAAAGACGACGTCAAGTTGCAAAGGATTCAGAACGAGTGGCGTTTTTCGCGTATGCAAGAGAGGAATGCACGAACGATGGAACCGGAGAAAAAGCTTTTCGTGGATTTCCGTTCTTTGCTTGAAAAAGTCGTGCGCAAACCCAATGCACCGCAGAAATTCAAGACGAAGCACTGCTTGCCTCGTAAGAGTGGGCCTATGGGATTGAGCGAAATTTTCTATTACGGTGGCCTTTGTCGCGATCCCACTGTCCGCTTAACGATGCGCTATGGCAACTCTTGGCGCAAACGGGGAAGCTTTCTCACGTTCGCTGCCTTTGTCAGACCGAGACGACGCGTTTTGCGCTTGAAAGAAGACGAGTTCGACGGGGTGGAAGAGATCGGTGCTGTGACGTGTCTAGATCCGGAGCTAGAACCGTTTAGGCGACTCCGTTTACGCGAGAACAAAGCTAGAAGGCGGCGCGGTTTAGGTCGCGGTTTGTGCGGGATTACGAAGAAAGAAGTTGTAAAGGTGGTTGAGAATCCTGATTTCGAAGACGCTAGGTGGGAGAAGGCCAAACGCAGGCGAAGGCGGTTTAGACAGCGAGCTTTCCTGATAAAATGGCACGGTCGTAAAGGAGGCGTCCGGAGTCCACTCAGCGGTCGAAGCCGCCTACTCATGAACAACAGCAAGGAAGAGCTAGACGCCAAAGGGCTGCTAGACCAAATAGCTGAGGCAGACGGCGCAGGTGAAGGAGGTGCTGTTCCTGTTGATCCGATGAAAATCAAAGTGCGCTTTTCTGAGGAGGATGAGCAGAGTCTAGTTAGTGCGGGAAGCAGCGTTGACTTGGTCGAAGACTACCAGCACGTGAATCAAGAAACGGACCGCGAAGAGATCGCGAAAGCTAAGGCGTTGGAGAAGCACAACTCGATTCCGACATCGTCGAGCTCTTCAAGCGATGACGCGAGCTCTGACGGTGGTGATCCTGAAGCCGCAGCCTATAGGGTTCAGAGCAAGAAACGGCGGATGAAAGCACTCGCAAGAAAAGCCGCAGAAGCAGAGAGGGTCAAAGAAGGTGGAGCGATTGAGGAAAACAAAGAAGAACAACTTCGAGATGATGAGATCTCAACAGTGCAAGCGCTGAATCACACGTATAGACGGATGATTCGACTGTTTATTGCAGTGTCGATGTCCCATGCAGTTTTTGTTGGTGGTGGCTTGTGTTTAACAGTGAGCTGTGCGTTTATGACCCAGGAGTATAAAACCGTTTGGCCGTTGTACGAGCAATCAGTTTTGAAAAAAGAAGACGATGAAACACGAAGACGGCTTGGGGGGATAGGGAGAAGGGAGAGGCAACTTTCGGCAGCTACATCTGGGTTGAAATCATCGCGTGAAGAAGATGAAGACGGCAACAATAAAATAATGGGTAACACTGTTACTCTTACTGTTGAAGCGGAAGAGGAGGAGGAGGACCGCAGCGATGAGGACCTGTCTCTGTTCCAAGAAGGTGTTAGCGATGACGAAGTCACCCTAAGACGAGCCATGCGGTCCGTTGCTGAGGCAACAAATACTTCATTTGCAAAGGTGTATTCTTCCTGGACTACGACTAAAAACCACAGTAGGAGTAGAGCAGCATCTTCTCTTTCTCTAGCAGATTCAGAATCTGAAATCCAACGCTCACTCCAATTTCAAGTCCTCGTTCCTCAGCCTCCACCGATCCGCGAAACTTTCGCTCCACTGGACGAGGTCACACACAATCGCATCAAGTTTCTCACTTTGATGGCGATTATTTTCAGTATTGCGTCAACCCGCTTTGCTCTGTACGTCTACGGTCGGATGGAACGTACAGTACGGACGAAAAGCGAAAAACTAACCAAGATGATCCCGATTTATCGTGTAGGCTTTGGGATCGCGAATATTCTTTTCGCGTTGTTCTTCGTCGAATTCGCCGCAAAGAGTCTGTATCTGATCAATGGCTGCTTGTTCGATCAGTTGCCATTCTGGCTCTTCAGGCCCGACTTGGACCAGACGCAGCGAGCATCAACCACAAAGGGCGATAGCGATCGTGCGATCTATGATTACGGCTCGACGTCTCCAGACGCTTCGAATTTGCAATCCTCAGGCGACTACTATGTCCGATTTTCCGAGACCGATGGTGTATATGAAACCCGCGAAGACTCTCCTTTCTACGTTTTCTTGAATTTGATTCAGATCTTCCTATTGCTGTTCACGGTTTTCTTTGTCTATCTGCCAGCGCCAGCGATGATTTTCGGCTCTCCCTTGTTCTTCAAGGGGAGGTTAGGTGACGTAACCAGCAGCATGAGCGTCGAAGCGTTGAAATTGGCGGTCCGTGAGCGTCGTAATGTGCTCTTCAAGAAAGACAAGCGAAAGCTGCGGAAGAAATACGGTGGCAGCTTACTCGCTGATACGGAGAAGAGCACTAAGCAAGGAGGTCGTGGCGGTAGCGGTGGTGGTCAAGAGGCACAGCTGATGGCGGAGATCAAGAAGACCCGCATGCGAAACAACGCCTCTGGGGCAACGGCTCTGCAAACACGTGTAGCTGGTTCGCATGCACGCATTCCTGGCACCAGTATTCATTTGGAGAAGTTTAGTCGTTCGCGCAAAGGCGTCAACGTGATTCGTGGGGACTACGGTAGAGACTTTGCCACTTTGAACGACGATCTTAGAGCCGACGCACAGAGGAGAGCTCTCGAGACCAGAGCATTGAGGAAAGCAGCGAGCGAACGTGAAGGTGAAAAACTAGCAGCTCAGATAGCGAGTCTAAATTTAACAAGACTGACCACGTCTGGAACTGGAGGTGTTGCTTCAACAAGGACAGGAAGTAGGGAACTTGCTTCAAGATCAACCACAAGGGACCACAAGCGTGGTGTTCATACCGAAGGCCGTCATACAATGTCCGCGGCGCCTGGTGATGAAGGAGACACCGACGAAAAGTCCTCTCCATCGCTTCGTTCTCCATCGCTTCGTTCTCCCAGTCCTAAGACAAGTAGAAAGAATTCGACGTCGTCACCTTCAGTTTCTTCACCATCAACGCCACGCGCTCTGAAGATGAGTCGGAGTCGTTCTATCAGCAGACAAAGTAGTGGAGGTGTTACTAGCGAAGCAGATGATAGCAAGTCGTCCTCGCCAGTGCGACAGATTGATGTAGGCAGCTCACTCTCGAGCTCAAGACTAGATAGCCCTTCTAGAAGTGTGCTAGGTAGTCCTTTTAAAGGTGCAGGAGCGTTGTACGGTAGTAGAAGCAGAAGCGATTCCCTCGTACATGAGGACTTGGAATCCGGAAAAACGCCTGTGGTTGTCAAAGATAGGTCAATCACGGTTGACTCCCTTGACATTGCGCTGCCTGGGAGCGTGCAGAAATCAGTATCAGGCAGGGGACTAAACCAGCACGGGTCATCGACTCCAAGGTCTCCTTCCACCAAGGATGCCGCACCTCTCAATCAAGCTATTAAACCTGCTGAAAAGAGGCAGAAGAAGATTGTCAGTGCTTGGGAACAAGAGAGCGACTCTAAAAACAAGGATCGAAAGAAAAATATCAAGAAGGACAAGAAACAGACCAGCGGAGGAGACAAACGAGGACCTGCCAGTAGCTCCCTAACTTCCCGGTCACGCTCAGACGTACTGCAGACAGCCTCTCGCACATCAAAGAGCCAGCAACAACTCAGCAAGGTCAACAAAGACCATTCTACAAGAAGCAATTCCACTTCCACTCGCAGCAAGCAGGAGCAACTCTATGCTGCGGGATACGACAATGACCAGTCCTTCCAATGGGACGCGCCTAGCCAAGACAGACGTCCGCGACATCTCAGACGTGTGATTACCACAGCAGAAGAGATGCAAGCATTGAGAAAGCGTAGATTTGATGGTTTTGCTGGTACCTTTTCTATAGACCGAATGCGAGACATGCAGTATGAAGCTGGGTTGCAAGGTGCTTTGGGCCATATGTACGATGTCGACGGCTTCGATTTCAAGCAACGTCCTGGCACTGAGGTTGTAGCGACTGGCGATGTCAATTATCGCAAACCCAAACATTTAGACGACAGACCAAGAACCAAAGAGGAGAAGAGGAAAGCGAAGAAGGCACAGAAAGAAGCGGAGAGGAATGGGACGCCTCTACAACCTGCTACTTCTGGTGCAGGTGGTGGCGGAACAATGGGAGGAGGAGGAGGAGGAGGAGGACGCTCGTCAGCCAAAGATCGTAACGTCGACACATCAACTACGAAAAACGCAGATGAGGGCGTTGACCAACTGATGGTAAAGATCGACTTCATGGATGTCGTAGCGCTCTATCTCAAGGACACGCCACGCATCATGACGCTCTATCTCGGTATCGCAGTTTCGATGCTCTCCATCACGCACTTCATCTTGTTTTTCCCTGTCTACGACGTTTTATACCAGGGACTGGACTTCTACATCTTCCCATTGCCCTTGTTCTTGGGTCTCTGCGTGGGGTTCGCGTATTCTTACCTTCTAGCCTTGCTTTACGAGATGAAGAAGTACGTCTCTTACTTGGCATTGGTTGTCACGACGATTCTCTTTTTTGGGTTGTACATGTTCGGCCACGTGAACTGGGACCCATTGCTGGCTAGCTTAGTGGGGGAGGTGGTGCACGATCCTGCAGCTAGCTCCAGCAGTTCTGACACCTCGAAGAACACAGCCCAGCAGAATGAAGAAGATCTACGTATCTCCAGTGTAACAACAACCGATTTGTCGTTGACGCACCAAATCGCCAAATGGAGATTCTCCGAAGATTTTGGGTACCAAACTCAATCCAACTGGGTTACGAATCTCATCTATGCGCTTTTTATCGGCTTAGTAGTTGGCGTGATCTACGAAAACCTTTTGGTCCAAAGTGCGGTCGAAAAGCATTACTTTTTGTTAAAAAGACAAGCGCGCAAGAGAAAATCCCTACTAGAATTACGATCTAGTCTCAAAAGTAAGCGCAGAAGGGCAGGGATGAAGCCAAGACCTCCTGTAGTGCCGAAAGCAGCACCACCACCACCAGCAAAGCCGGACTTGATGTCGCCTTCTGCCGTTCTCGCTTCGAGACTTTTGCCGCCCCCATCGCCGCGACAACAACTGAGCAAGTTGCTGACACCCAGAGGCCCTACAAGCCCACGGACGGAGACGGAAGGCGACTTCAAGCTTGAGGTACCCCTGCGTCCAGACAAGACTCACATCTTACCAGAGAAGGGCGAAGATGGAGCATATCTGAAGGAGCTGGAGAAGATGTAAGGTAGGTAGCTCTACTAGATGGATCTTTATTAAAGGATGAAATTGAAATTAACATGTTTATTGAGATTTTTTGAAATTAATGCTGACAGTTGCGATTTATTACGAAATGAATTTGAATTATGGAAGTAGTCAAAGCACTTTACGTTGACGTTCGTGAGAGCACGAATATGGCATCGAGTTTTCTGCTGTATTGCAACTTTTGTATTTGATACTACATGTACATTCTACACTCGATTTTGGAAGAAAGATGTAAGAAACTACAGCACGCAGATGGATTCGTTTATATTGACTCAAATATCTTCAAAGGATTACAATTGTCCAGCTCCAGTTACGTAATAAGATTAAGTAAGATGAGAAAATTATAACAATAAGTTATTTGTACATTTGATTTTGAAAACGACAAAAAATGAATAGAAAACGTACGTTAGCGTTAGGTTGTGGCAAACTGATGACTTGATCTCGAATTCTTTGCAGTTTTGGGCCTCGCTGAATAGATATGTAGAAGTTAGAGTTACAGATGAAACAAAAATTTGTATGCAGAGTCGGGATTCAGATCATAGTAGCGAATTTGATGAATAAAAACACTCGCGTTCGTCCTTGCAAAGAGCGAAATAACAAGAAACAAGTAAAGATATACCGTTGCTGGATCTGTCCCTGAACATTCATCATGATGATCAGGAACGCGAGGGGCACGAAGTGAGCAATAGCGAAGTAATCTTAGAGAAAAAAAACTGAGATTTTTAATGTGAGAAAAAGAGAAAAAGTTGTGTAAGAAAAGGCAAATAGAGACCCCTTTTTGATGAAGATACCTGAGGAAGTGGTTGAGCTGCACCATTGAGTGTGAGATTGAGGGCCGGCGGAGGTATAGAGTGGAATCTGCTTGAGTGGAATTTATCCTTACATTGACCCCACCAACTCCAACCCCAATTTTTTCATCTGCATTACGAACAACTAAATCAACTGCCTCTGCACTGAACAGACTGATCATCATAGTGGGAGAAGTGCGCGTAGATATCGGAGTTGCTCTTGCTTCATAGTTTTTTACTTCTTGTATGCTACTTACGTTGGAATCATTACATTGATGTTTCCATGGATGTTCTTCTGTATTTCACAAACATTAACATATTCATATCTTGTGCATAGATAAAGACATGTCATATTCGTCTCTCCAGCTCCAGTAGCATCTGCTCTGTCGTGGTAAGTAGACGGAACCAGCAACCACGTCCGAATCTTGCTCACGAGATCGCTGCTACGTGGAGCGACATACTCTTCATGTGCATGTTGGTCTTCATCAAGGCCCCGACGATCCAGGGCACCTTGATTCCTTGTCGGGGGATGTAGAGGCAAGAAAATGTTGTCATATTTGTTCAGGAGAAAGCGGAGAAGGAGAGCCCGACTCAGGACGCAGTCGGCGCAGCAGGACAGCACTAGCTGCGATGAAAATGGCTGTGATCATGAGAAAGCGAATGTACATGGGATGAGGGATGGCGGCGAGATCGAGGGTGATGTTCCTGTGGACGGAAAATATGACGACGGTTCATGTGCATTCGATGCCGATGATGCAGCCGATGACATGCTATCGGAACAACATGAAGACAAGGAAGGTCGGCTGTGCTCTTCGCTGGCGTTACTCTTTTCTTCTGTTATCACCGCCACGTCAAGAATGCGAATACTGAGCAGAAAACGAATACGATGGCGGCGGCCACCGCGGAAAAATGGATCACCTTTACCGAGCTCTGAAGTGTGGCTGGGTTGGAGAAAGACATCGGCCACGACGTTCACCTGTGCTCACAGTCTGTATATGCTGGCTCAACTAGCACTCCTTGAGTCTTTAGAATCACGGCCCACATCGACATCGAGCAGCTTCAGGTCGATATTTTTAGGTGTACATGCTCAGCCATTACTCACTGCCTCCACAACAGGCCTGATATCATCCGTGGGCTTCACAGACGTTGACCTTGATGCGGACGAAGTCGCTGGCAATGTCACCTTCAGTGTCAGCACAGCGGCAACTAGCACTTTGGATTTTAGTAGTCAACAGACCGGCACGTCATTGACGTATTCTCTGTATTTGGTGGATCGCGACGCTGACAGCAACCCCAAACCACACCAATATGCACAGAACTCGACAGAGGTTTCTTCGTGGCCAACCTTAGCATCTGCTACAAGTCCCTGGTATGTCGGATCCCTTTCTAGTGACGCTCATGTCGCTACTCTGGCAGACGCAAACTCGACGGCCTTCGATTTGACTCTTGCCTTGCCAGCAATGCTGGCGACTGCTTTTGCATTTGCATCGAAGCAGCAAACGGGTTCAGTTGACGGTGCGTCAGCAAGGAGGATAGAGATCGTGGTCACGAACGCTACGGCGCAGTTAGCGGTGATAGACACTGAGGTAGATGCGGTGGATAATTTCGGTTCCTATGGACTGTTTATGCGGGACTTGGATCCAGACAGGGACCGAATAGGCGGAACTTTGACGATAGAGAATGCACCAGCCGTTTGCTTTGGGACAGGCTATCCGCATGTGAATGTCTCGCAATACTTCGTCTCTGATGCAGGACTTTGGTCTTACGAGTGGAATCAAGCGAACATAAGAAGTACCCCTAGTGCTGGAACTACAGGGGCATCAAATAATGGTAGTAACGGCTCAAATATGACTGCAAACACTAGCTCTGCTGCAAACTCAACTACGACAACATCTCTTCACATGTTGCAACATGTACAGCAGCCGGTTTCTGGAGGCGTCGCGCTCCCCTCATGCTGCGCTAGCACGGATGCGACCAATGGGACAGGAGTGAATGCTAGCAGGCAGTGTAGTACAGGAAGTAGCTCATCATCATCTTCAAGGACAATACTAGGAGCTACAATGCCAGACAGTTCGAACTCCACCATGCTAAAGATACGGCACAACCTCTACAGTGTCTCCGCCGATTGCGTTGAGACGCTAGGAGCTACGTGCACTGAGAGGGTGCTTTTGCAAGGAAGTATTGCTGTAGGGTACAAGGAAGGCAGTACTAATGAACCGTATCTGGAGCTCCCCATAGCAGGCCAGACTGAGTTGGTTCGGACCGTGGCCAAGAGCCGGATTACAAACCCCTTGACGCAACAGAGCCGAAGCTACGTGGCACTCTATTCGTATGTCGTTTTAGATGACTCTAGTCCAGGACAAGAGGTCACAAGTGGCGAAACAGAACGGCCGACCGGTTTTGCTAGGATAGATGCGGACTTGACAGTAGATCCGGAAAGTGTCTTCTTCTTAGACACAGATCCGACACTAGATTTTGGCTCTGGAAACCTCACTTTCGCTGCTCCAGCTGGCACTTCGGATGTCCCAGTGACGTACTTTCTGTATCTGAACGATACTGCTAGTACTACATCAGGATCATCATTTGGAGGATTGAGTTTTCCGCTGAATAGCAGCGATATGAATCCGGCAATACAACTGCAGGACGGAACGGGAGTCCAGTATATTGGAAACGCAGGAACGAGCTCAAGCTCGACAGGATTTGCGTTTTCTGTTCCGAATCATGCGCCTCTAAACTCCTATCTGGATATGAGACAGATCAGGCGCCCGTCTCCCTTTTACATGCTGGATGGAACGTTAAACACTTTTAGCATAGAAGATGGATTCACCTCATCCTCTTCCAGCAGTGGAACAAGAGTCGTGACATCAGCCTCCTCAGCGCCGCCAGACGACGGAGCGACGAAAATGAACATCTTCTCCTTGCAGATAGGCAATACGAGTCTCGCCAGTGAAATGCGGCCAGCTGTTTTCGGAACTTTGGGTCAAAGTCGACGGCGGCTGGCTGTCGTTTCGGCCACTCATTTCACGGCATCAGCGACTCCAAGGTTTTTGTCTTTGGCTTCGTCCACAATTGTTGATTCTTCAGCGAATGCGTCGTATACAACCTCGAGCAGCCTTCTGGACATGCAACTGCCTGGACCATTGGTCAAAACGTCGAGTTTATCTGGTACAGCACAGACGACTGGAGGGTCACAAGTTGCCTGTGTCCTAGGCGAAAGCTGCGTCTATACAGTGGATGGCTACATTTTGTATCCGCATTACCAGATGCGCATCGTATCTCCTGGCGTAGACACGTGTAGCACAGCATCAGCGAATTTACTGTCGGCTAATGGGAGTACAACGTCAAGGAGTGCCTACTTATCCACTGTGAGCTATCCCAATGCAGCCACCGCATCTGGAGCCAGTAACGAAATATTTGACTTTTCGTTGTCTGGGGTATACGACGCGGCGCCGTTGCCTAGTGCACTGATAACGGAAATCAATGCTGGAACCTCAAACAGCTCATGGGAATGGAAGACGCCGAGCTACGCTTCACTCTATACATTCTCAAACTCGATGAATTCCGGTCCAGGTGGGTCAGAAGTTTTGGGTGTGAAAGCTCCTATTTGCTGGGCCGAAGACGGAAACACTTTCGAACACGAAAGGGGTGAAGTGTTTTTAAGCGGGCCTTTTGGCTTCACTAGTAATGCTTCTTGTGCCTTGTCCCAGCACTGCGAATTCAGTGTGCATGGCGTGAATCTGAACCGAACTAGTAACCGACTAGCCATCATCCCTGGCGACCAAATGTGCGGCAACGAGACTGCGTACGTGCAGTTTGACGGCCTCTTCTGGCGCACTCTAGATGCCTCAGGGACTGGTTTACAACAATCGCCACGATCTCTGATGGGACACGTAGTTGCGCCATCTGGTGGATCCGCATCGACTGGAGGAGGGAATTCATCAAGAAACGGAACAAATAGTACTACTGCCACCAGCAGCACTTCTGGCACATCTTAAGGCTTCCCCTAATCCATCCCTGTAGACATCCCTCAAACATATGCGCCCCAATACAAGGGAGATACTGACGCCTATGCTTGAGGGATTCCCACAGGGATGAATAGCAATAGGGGAGAGCTCTAAACATCATCTTCGACAAGTGGAAGCCAACAACTGGAGGTCCTCCCTAACGGTACTCTGGTGTACAAGATCGGGCTGCCTCGCGCAGGGCCTGTCGGCGGTGATTTCAAGATCTGTTGGTCTGCGAGGAAAGGCAGTGACATCGCCGATAACAGTCCAGGAGTGCCGATCTCGCTTTCGCATTACCCAATACAGGTTGGTACCTTCTCAATGGCCGGTCCCGGACACACCCTGACACCACGCGCCGTGTCCTGTCGCATCGGATTGCCTTGTTTTGTCTCTTTGACGGACTCGCACTTGCTGAGTGCGGAGAACTCTTTATTGGTAATAGACGATGCGCAAGACTGTGGCAGCATAACTGCAGACCCCGCGACGCATATTGTGGATTGGCTACAACTGGACCACATCGCGCCCATTCAGGAAGCGCCGTATAATCGGTACTACTTGGGCACCCCAGGGTCGAGGACGGATCTGTTCGTGAAGGCGCACGGCTTCCAACACTATCACGTCTGTTGGGCGGCCAGGTATAACGTGACCGCGGCTACCACGTCTGGTGGAGCGACGGCGCCCTCAGACTCCATTCTGTTACATTCGATTCACGTCGCCGACCTATATCTAGACATATCGCACTTGAATTCTCCAGATGAGGTGGGCCTTGGCATTGGCTTAGGCTCTTTCGAGCGCTTCTCGAGCGCGCCAACCAAGGAAGTTTTTGTGAGTTCTACCAATTTTCTAGTCGAATGGAGTGTCAGTAGTGGTCCGGACTCAAGCAAGTTGTTGTTTGCGACCTACGATCCAGAAGGGAACTCCTTTTGCTGCTGGGACAGCGTTGCGCAGAGAACAGACCCTCGGTTTTCGATAGACAGCGGTCGCTACATCAAGGCGGTGAGTCCTCGGAACCCGACTACGGACACGGCTTACGCAGTGATATCCTATGCCGGCAGTGGCGCAGCGTTGGTCGCGAGAAACGGCGTGCAAAGAGATTTGTCGGATATGAACATCACTGCATCTACAGCGAGATTGGCCTTCGTTTTCGATGACCTAGTCTTAGTGGGGGCGCCAGCGTATAAAGATCCGAACAATCGTGTGGCGCAGCCGGTGGCCGATAACAAGATTCTGCGTGTCTACCGATGGAATTTGCATGTCACAGAGGAGGTGGCGTTCAACGCGACGATCGACTCTTTCTCCGTGGCAGAACATGGCTTAGAGCCGCCCTCGAGTTTGAATCTACACTTGCTGCCGATAACGGTAAATGATGACGTATTCGCTCTGTTGGGGAATGGAACCAGGACTGGTGGTGGAGGAGGATTTTCCGGATCGGGGAGTGCATACAGTTCATCGAATGCTACCAATTCTTCTGGAAGCGGTTCTTCCTTGTTGCGCATCCTCCAAGACACGGACGACGAAGTGAATTGCACGAACCAAACACTGACAGTGCAAGGACAAGATACCAATGTCACGGTTTGCACGCCGTTGAACAACAGCACCAGTGCTTCGAGCGCCAACAGTGGAGGAGAGTCGATTTTGATGCCGATCGCCACTGGTATCAGGCGTATCCATAACGCTGCTGGAAGCGGAAACGATACGGTGTTGGTGACAACCCGCTTCGGTCTGATCGTTTTCAAGGTCTCAAAGGGTCAAATGTCTCCGTTGATCCCCTTCTCGATCACTTCGTTTGAGAACAGTATTCCTACTCCTAGTTTCGTAGTGCTCCAGTCTAGTGTGCGCGGTGGATTCGTCGCTCCTATCGCTTTGGGACCCGACCCGAAGACTATGACCTGCATTCTTGGCGCACCTTGCATGAGTCCCTTTACGTGGAGTATCCAGACTTATGTCACTTACGCAACCTGTGACGTGAAGAAAAAGCCTCAGCTTGTTCCCACGATCCCAGCACCGATCGAACCGGGTGAGGAGTTTTTCCTTGATGGCATGCCTGGGCAATACCAGATGTGCAGATGGAGTCGCTATCTAGACCCCTATCCGAGGTCGCCGAACTACATGGGGAACAACTCTGTTGCGAGTTTCTACGATGCTACAGCTTTGGTGAATGTCGGAACGGCTTACGTCCTAGGCCCGCAAGCGGCTGATACGAAGTGTGTGCTTGGAAGAAATTGCGACTTACTCCTAGAGGGTCAAGGAGTCGGGATCAATACTGAAGGTAAGATTGATGGTATCTTGAGGATCCTACCAGCTGGCTCAACCGATTGCTCGCAGGTCGCACAAGGTCTCGTGGCAACGTCAGTCAGCAATGTGAGTGAAATACATGCGGCTGCGGATATTGGTGGCATCCGTGGACGCGGCACTCTGGTTTACCAGTTAGGCAACGTCATCGAAGGCACACCAGCAGTTTACACTATATGCTGGAAGGCGAAGGATACGGAAAGGGCACAGTTCGTGCGAATCGGGACGTGGGCATTGGCGGGGCCGTATGCGTTAAACAGTACCGCTGAATGTGCACAGGGTGTGCCATGTATCGTCAGACTGACCGGTGTGGAATTCGAAATCGGCAACAGAGTGGGGATAAGTCGGACGCAGTGTGCAAGCGGCTTCGCTGACTATGATGTACGAGAGCTGATCTATCTCCCGGGAAGGAATCCTTTGGGTACTTACTGATTTGACGAGAGCTGATCTATCTGCCGGGAAGGAATCCTTTGGGTACTTACTGATCTGTCTAGAGCTGATCTATCTGCCGGGAAGGAATCCTTTGGGTACTCTTAAACTCCTAATAGTAGGGTCTTCTTCATCTCGTGGGCAGAGTTCTTAACAGTGACACGCGCCACCTGTGACAGAGTTCTTAACGGTGACCTGTCTGAAAAAATATACACCCTTCACAGGTCCCACCGAGGAGTACCGCGGTTTCGAGGTCCTCTATGAAAAGTACGATTTTGGTTCCATCTCTGTGGGTGAAGCTGGTACCTTTTTCCTTTGCTGGGGTCAGGCTGGGGACTTGCTGAACGTGCGACTCGGGAAAATCTTGATCACCGGAGTTAATTGGGAAGTCCACTTTTGCTATCTCGGCTTCCAGTGTGACATCATTGTCAGAGGTGTTGAACTACGGGCTGCGAACGCTCTACAGGTCTTGCAAAACAACACTGGCGACTGCACCCAAGAAGAACCAGACAAATTACTCGTTTCCGACAAGGAGATTAGTTCGATTTTCAACCCGAGGATGGACTCTCTACCAGTAGGAACGCAGAAGGAAGCTCGTCTCTACAAAATGGGTTACATTGAACGCGCGGATGTTTTGGATTACAGAATTTGCTTTGCCGAAAACCAATACGTTGTTCCTCCAGAAGTACCGCGTTACTTCATGGAAGCAGGAATTCTGTCTCTGAGCGTTAAGGGTTTCAAAATGTTGACCTTTCCCTAGATATGAGCTGCATATCTAGGGTTGCCCTAGTCCAAGATGAGAAGAAAGGTGCGTATGCCTTACAAGTACTTATGCGTTCTCATACATATCTCATAAGTGCAAACCTCTAAGAGCAGACCAAACCAAGACTCAGTGATCGCAAAGTGCATAATGGGAGAGCGGTGTGTTGCGGCAGCCACTGGAGTGAATCTACGACAGGAAAACATTGGGCAAATCGTGTTTGGTGAGCAGTGTCCGAATACACAGGGAATCCTGTTCACGACGATCACGTGGACGGGGTTGCGACCAGAAGTATCGAACACTGATACGTTCGACGTGAGTCTCTTCAATGGGACGTCGGTAGACAATGCGGATGCTGGAGGTGCTACAGCTTCTACTTTTAGGTGCTGGTGTGATCTACAATATAGTGTACAGAGGAACACGTCAAGAAATTACTGATGAAACTAAGTCGTGAGCAGGTGTGATCTACAATACAGTCAGAGTCATCATCAGTGGTAGAATAAATGTCGGGACTTGGTTTATTTGCGTATTGAACATCCATGATATTCAGGTTTTGGCGACCGCGTTAACTTCGATTTGGGTGTAATTATTGGAGCCTTTCCCGCAGCTTTCAGTTACTTTCTCTGTTGGGGAAATACGTGGGGGAGCATGCCGTTTCTTCGGTAGCTACATTTGACGAATTTTTTATCCTTACCCATAGACTTCTTGTTCTTGTTTCTTAGTAGTATCTTTTTAATGTTGTCGTGAAGATCTACATCTAGATCATCAATGTCAGGATGATCATTTTCATGTGATGAAGATCTTCATCGTGACACAATCTACATCAACAGCGCCGGTCGTGTCGATCTCACCGGGCCAGGAAACTTGGCTGTCCACAGCAGTGAAGCAGGCGACACCAGATGTGTTATCGGAAGAGAATGCATCGTCCTTCTGCGCAACACGTTCGCAACGACCACGAACTACATTCGCATGCTCCAGGAAGGCTATAGCTGCGACGATACTAGCAAAGACAATTTAGTACAGGCAAAATACCTGAGCAATCCGTTCGCCGTTATGCAAGACAACGTGGATCTCTATTCTGTAGGCTTTCCTGTCGTGAATTCGACTGCCAACGTTGCGGGAGGACTGGGCTACAAATTGTGCTGGGGTCACGATCCGAAGATACAGAATGCAGCAGCGGGAGCTTATCAATTTGATCTGGTATTTTTCTTCTTGGCTACGTACTACTTAGTGACTACAACATCAATGAATCAATAAATATCAAGTAGAATCTTGAACTTCAAATAAACAACAACAAGAACAACAACCCACCTGCTCCCTCCCCAACATCCTGCAACCTACTCCATACACAGTCCAAGATTCGCGTGCCTATCGGTTACATCAAGTTCCCGGGACCCTTTCCTAGGGATATTACGTGCTACTTTTACCGTGAGTGCCGGTTTCAGCTTCCGGGTACCACGAGCGAGGACTACACACGTCTAGACCGTGTTGCTGTGCTCGATCTGGGGAAACGCGGTGTTATGGCAAAGGAACAATAATGATCATCATGGCTGATTCGGTTTCACCTGTACTGAGTTGCATAATAAACATAATATTGATCATCATGGCTGATTCGGTTTCACCTGACACCAGACACGACCAGCTCTAATTTCCGTCTTCGTTGTGGTGAACGTGAGCCTGGCGTTGCACAGTACGACAAACAGTTAGACATTCTCCCCTGGGCATTTCGAACCCGCAAGACTTTGGCAGATGGCAGAGTTGTCAGAGCAGATGTCTTAAACGGGGATGAGTGGTACGAGCACAGCTGGAACGTCGAAGACGACCAGAACGACATTGAGCCTTACAACACCTGGAATTTTGGGGTGCCTAAACTTGGAGAAGCAGGGAGATATACACTCTGTTGGGGTGAAAATCCAGCACTGAGTGATCCGGTACTACTTTTTCATAGTAGTAAGTACACAGGATCATGATCATGAACAAGCTCCTCATCCACCTATATTCTCCTCCTCCTGTGGTATTATTGATGTGTTCCTTTCATTGCGATTGCTTGTGGTGAAGGAAGTTTAGGAATGGTGATTACCCACTCAACGACTCAAGAACACCATCTTCATCAGAAGTCGATAAACCGAAACTCCATCTAATTCAGGTTTACGTCTGGTACTCGCACCACTACATGAATGTTGGATGGTTTTCTATGGAGCTAACTGCCAGTTGCCGCTTGGGCGATCCTTGTGTTGTGGATACTTGGTTCCTCACTCGAAATACCACTTTGGTTCTCATCGACGACGTCAATCTGGAATGCGGTACCTCCAACGCAGGCGGTACTCAAGTAGGTGTAGACTACTACTCCCGCGCGCCTGTTTTCACTACGTCAATCACCGGCCCTGAGAGGACTAAGACGCAGGTGATTACGCGACCCATGTCCGTTACGAGCGGGAACAGAACCAATACGAATTTTGGGGTCGAAGAAAGCGTCCAGATTTGGCGGTATGAGTTGCCGCCATTCACGAAATTCCCGAGTCATCACTACAAATTCTGCGAAGCCATGAGACCGAGTCTGGAATACGAGCCCTGCCCCACTGACGCAGTGTCGTTCTTCTACAACCTGACATTGACAGCTGACATGCACAACGTGACGCTCACGAAGGACACGCAAGCCATTCTAGCGCCAAACGCCACAGCCAGTGGAGCGATACCGACATTGGCAACAAATGAGTTCATTTTCAATTTTTCGGTTATTGTAGCTTCAGAAACTACGGTATTCAATGTCACCTTCAATCCTTGTGGCGCCTATCCAGCGGACTGGGCTAACAGCGCTATTGTGCCTCCACTTACCGCATCTGAGCGATCGCTCGCAGCCATGGGTTATTTGCCACCGTCTTACTTCGTGGACCGGGTCAAAAAGGGCGTCTTCATCGCCGATTCCAGCACGCCAGAGAACGAGCAGCTTTTCGTCGAACAGAAAGAGCCAATAGCTTCGTTGGTGAACGACGGTCCCTATTTCAACCGGAAAACGTGCCAACTCGGGACCAACTGCACTCTGTTTTTAGATGGTGTCGGGAACCGAGAATCCGACTTCGTCTACCTATCGACGTCGAAAGACAGCTGCAGCATTCCAACTAGCGTTTCTGACGCTATTCCGTACAACCGCAGTTTGAACGCGCTGAAACCAGAAGCACTTCGTACCCTGATAGAGACAGCAAATGCCGGCAACTTTTCCACTTCGCCCATTGGCGCCGGATTTTTGTCGGCTCTACCTGTAGGGCAAACGGCCTTCCCGAATGGCACAATCCCGTCTGTGATTCGCGGTCTCCACTCGGTCGTCTTACCCGATCTGGAGAAATCCGACGTCTTGGCTGATGGTGAAATCAATCGCTACGGCAAGAAAAAACGCGCAGTCTACGAGTTAGGGGTAGCTACGAAAGTGTCCGCTGGTTACGTCTACGGCATCTGCGGCTTTAACGATTTAGTCATAGGCGAATTGGTGTTCGTAGGTCCCGACATCTCAGATGGCGATACCAGATACTGCACTTTGGGCATGCCGTGTGTGCTGAAAGTCGAAGGCGCATCCTTTGCTAGGGATAACATGGCGTTGCTCAGTCCTAAAGAAGGGTGCAACCAAATTGGGCAGGAACAGGACTTGGAATTTTCAGTGTCAGCGGTTTCGAGTGCGAGAGTAGAGGAAAATCCAGCACTCAGTCATGTGAAACTGAACGATTTCATCTTCGATGCGATTCGGAGAGGGGAGATAAACGGGACAAACGCTGGAACCTATTACTCTAGATTGCAGGAGAACCACAATCTGGTACTGCAGCACCACATGAAAGCGACACACTTGGAGGAAGCGGCTGCGTTGGAGGCTGCAGCTTTATCCGGGAGTGGAGGGGGTGCGATTACCTCTACCTCTGCAGCAGCAGCCAGTAACTCCTCTACGTCTGCCGCGGCAACTCTTGCGGCCTACCCGATCGGCTATACGAATTTCGCCGATTACGAGAATGCTACTGTCGTCAACAACTCAGCTGCGGCTGTGGAGGCTACCTTGGCTTCTGTGGTTTACCTTCATGAAAGAGCGCTGTTCGGACCGTGGACGCAGTTGTTGAACCCCGCTGCCGTGACAGCTTTACTCCTAGATCCCTCTACGAATAAGGGATTTGAGATTTTCGACTTAAATGTCGGCTATTTTCCGCACGCTGGTCGCTTTTCGCTTTGCTGGGGCTACAATGTGTACAGGGGTTTGTTCGCAGTGCCGCCGCCTGGGTATACCGAGTCTGGTCACGCAGTGGACGCTGCAGCGGTCGCACTTGCTTCCACGACTAGTAGCACGTCCTCAACGACGGCGAAACCCACCTATACAGCTGGCTTCCTGAATCCACCGCACAACACGGTAGAAGCACGATACGAATTCGGAGAGTTTCGATTGAAATTAGCTGAGTTCTTCCTCTACGGTCCTCTGCAGATTGGCACAAACATGCGGCGCTTTGAGCATCTGATCGATTTGAACAACATCTGGTTCCAAGCGGGCATCGATATCTCATTTTCCACCTTTGCGGGCGTGAACAACGGCACTTTGTACTGCTATTTGGCTCTAGAATGCCAAGTGGACGTGGACGGCGTCGGATTGTCAACTCTGGCGAGTAATATGGGGTTGATGATCGTCCACCGGGATCAACAGTGCTACTCGACGACGAAAGAACCGATTGCAATATCGAACATGAAGAACCCTACGGATCGGAAACAGTACTTGGGTGAAGAAGTAGACGTGAACGCAACCAATGACGTGATGGCAAACCCAGTAGCAGTCCAGAGGTATCGGTTCAACTTCGACCGCTTGACCGGTGCTGCGCCGACCAAAAAAGGGCCTTACCGTATCTGTTGGGGCTACACGGGACCGGACACTAACACCGACAGCGACATGGCTCCTTTCATCGAGAGTCGAGTTCCTTATGGAGTTGAAGTGGGCACAATGCTGATTTTTGGTCCGATGTTCCGCGAGTTCTCCTGCGTCGCAGGCACAGAGTGCAAGATCTTAGTCGAAGGAACTGGGTTGTCGTTGGACAAGAACCGGCTGTTTTTGATAACTGGTGGTAGTTGTACGGTCGTCGTAAACTTCCTCTACGAATATCACATTCTGAAGACGGCGGCGGTTACATCTGTGCCGGTGTTGGAAGACACTACGGAACAAACACCGGAAACCGCGTACATGCATCCAACTTTTAAAACCGATGCGGATTTACCCTACACAGAGACGTTTTTGACTGGTATCGACTCGACGCCCTATGATTTGGAGAAGCTGAACATTACGCGAGTAGCGAACTACCAGAGGAGCACGATTATGGTTGGGCCTGTAGCAGTGACGCCAGGAGTACCAATGATTTCGACTTTGAACGAGTACACCATGACGGCTGTGGACGTCAGAGGCAGTGATCGGTTTGAGCTATGCTACTTAGCCGACCCCTCGACCAGTTTGAACGCTGTGAATTTCGGCTTCATGCGGATCATCGGACCACGACCAGCAGCCAGGCCGTTCACGTGCTACCTTGGTTCGCCTTGCATTCTCGGTGTAAACGGTGTCAAGCTGAAACGCGGAGTGAATGTGTTGCAGATCAACCGCAAGCCACAGTGTCAAGAGGATTCTAAGCTGACGATGGACACGAAAGCCTTCACAAATCCAACTCCTAGTGGCTTTGACGTAGGCAAAGCCATACGGGAAGGCTACCTAGAGTCCTGGAACGACGCTGAGTTCTACTTCCGCGATAACGACCCACTGTTGGCAAGTATCTTGGAACAACAACAGAAGGCAAGCTTGCTCGCTGGTACAACTACATCCTCTGCTTCTGGTGCCTCGTCGAATAAGTCCTCAACATCCGCGAATCCGAAAGACTCAACTGAGATCCACTATCACCACTTCGGCGTGCTGCTTGGAACGAGTGCTGACTATGTGGGTGAGTACTTTGTGTGTTGGCGTGACAGTCCAGGAGTCGAATACACGATGATGGGGACGTTGAATTTGGTCGCTCCAACCTTAGTCAACAAAGCATCCAAATTCGACTGCGTCTTAGGACGTGAGTGCAAAACCGAGATGGACTTGCAGGGTTTCGATCAGAAAAACGCCAGTGAATTCCGATGGGCATTCCCTAGAATGCAACTGGTCGCAGGGGGTGCTCTCACAACATCAACAGGTAGTTCTGCTACTTACGTCGATCGCGACCAATGCTACACGCCTGATGTGACAGCGAGTGATTTGGGTGCGAAGGGGCTGGAGGAAGCGAGCAGTGCAGGTGGATCTACTGGCGCAGCTTCTACAGCTCTATCCACCACGAATTACCCCATCGAAATCGACTACGTGAAGCCGAATTATTTCGAAGGTTTGAGCGAGTTTCTGCCCTTCATTTGGCCGCAAGGAGATACTGCAACGACCGTGGTTCCTGTCGAATTTGGCATACCACGAAACGCCAGACCAGGTCGTTATCTGCTTTGCTGGAGTCGTAGGGGTCGAGGTCATAGGGTCCGCATTGCTGAGATCCACGTTCGAGGACCCGAATTTCAGACATCAGAGTGCGTTTTGGGTGTGCCTTGTGGCTTTTCCCTATCGTCTCCGACTGCGGCATCTTTCTCGGTCTCGGATCAAGTACGACTCGTGACCAGTGGTTTTGTCATGTTGGCAGATACGAATACGGCAATTGCATCTAGAGTGTTGGATGACAAAGCAAACTATCCAGATGGGTATTTTGTTGCCTCGATTGCACCAGGAGGAGATGCTAGCACCAGTACCGAGGTGACCGGATCCGGTGACAATGCAACATCAGAAAACTCGACTCTGACTTGGGCAAACTCTTCCAATGACACGAACTTAACTTCTTCTATGTTCACGTCAGGAGCTTCAACAGGCACAACAACGCCCTTCAACCTCACTGCCTCGGAAGCCCTTCTTCGTTCCAGGCTCAATCTTGGCGTCTTCCAAACCGAATCTGACTTGTGCAATGTTGGCCAAAGTCTTGTCGTGATGAACCTCGGCGGCGCAATGGGCAGTCGTGTCGATCTAAATCCATCCCTCCGCGTGTCTGAGAATTACGCTCCACTGTCGAACTATACCGGAGCCACACTTGAGGCAGTCCCAGAACTACCGTTGTACGCGACTGTGGACACAGCGGGTTCACGTTTAGCGTTTACTTTGGGCGACTTCAAAGGGTACGCGAGTGGGCCTTGGACATTGTGTTGGAAGTCGGGATTGGTGGAGATGGAAGGTGGAATAAATAGCTCCGAAATGCTGAATGGTAGTACGATCAGTGGCAGTAATGCGACATCACCCACAAAGAACGCATCAAATACGTCAGGAAGCAACGCATCAGTATCTTCAGAGGCTAATGTTACTTCTACGGCCACCTCCAGTTCCGTTTCCTCTCTCTGGGTTCCATTTGGACAGATGCATGTCGTCGGACCGACAAGACGCCTAGTGAACTGCAATCTAGGCGCTCGCTGCGCTGTTGAGATCCACGGGTACGGGAATTTTGCGCCTATCTCAAATTTTCTCATCGCGCAGAAGCAGGAAGGCAATGCGACAGCTACTAGAAGGCTGACGACTTCCTTAGAGTATGCCTCCGCGACTGAAGTAGGTGCAGGAAATTCATCCACTTCCACCGCGAAAAACGCAGAAGAGATAGCAGCCAACGACTGCGACGGGCCAGAATGGATGTCTGTGTATGACGCAAGCTCTGAGTTCACGTATGACACTCAAGCCCAAACCCAGACAATCAAACTCGACACGCCATTCGCCAACATGCCGACGACGAACGCGGATGCGTCAACACTGTATCTTTGCTGGAGGGCGTCTGCGACCACGTCTTCAAGTGCTGACACTACAAGCTCTCCAAGCGCAAGTTCATCAACTTCCCCCCCGAGTTCTACAATAAACAAGAACCTCAATCCTTTCATGGCCCTACCCGGAATGAAAGAGACGCTAGGTGTATCTAGTTCCTACCAATCGCAGAATCAGTTCACGAGGATTGGACAATTCGTGGTTTCTGGTCCTGTGCTACTAGGTTCTGGACAGGGTCAGCACTTCTACTGCGAACTAGGCGATCATGAGTGTGACATTCAACTCAACTACGTCGGTACTTCTCCTGGTTTGCAGTCTTCTCTCAACATTTCCTATTTGCAACTGCAACCAGTGCTTGGTGGCGAGACGCACCCAGACGCAACTGTAGTGAACAAATGCATCGATGGAACGCGTGTCGCCAGTAGTATTCGACTGCAGAACGCCTTTAGAGGAAGTTCGAACTTCTTCAACTCGACGAGTGATCTGTTTCAGTTAGGGCATGTGAAGTTGCGAGAACCGGTGGGATGGACAGGAACCTACAGGATCTGCTGGAGGTCGAGTTTGGGAGACACGAAAGCATCCGCCACAGGAGCAAGTACATCCTCCACCTCCTCAACATATGCTTCATCTGCAAATAGTGCTCACCAACATGGTTCAAGCTCAGCGATGCAAGAATTGCAGTCATCTTCTTCTGGCGCATCTGGAGGTTACAGACGAAGGAGGTCTCTGACAGCAGCATCTGCTGGCACAGGAGCGCATGATCCTAGTAGTGGCACTATGGAAGAGGACCATATGTACGGCTACCTCGGTTCCATGAGTACTTTTGACCAAACTAAGGAGACCATGGATGAACTCCAGAAAAGATGGCGCGCTCAGTACGATGGCCAGAAACAATATGAGTTTCAAACCGCCACAACTGGTGAAGAATCAGGCAGTTTCTACGACATTGGCAGGATCACATTTGTCGGTCCTCTAGAAACCGATATCTATTGCGCATTGGGCGAAATGTGTGAGGCAATGAACGTGTCCGGCACTTACTTGAAAAACACGCCATCGCGAAGTGTGTCGATCGTTGTGCGAGATGATGCGACAAGCTTCGGTGATGCAGAATGTCAAAGGGCTTTTAGCTTGAGCATGAGCAATAGCGCATCTTCTACAGGCATGACCCTGGAACAGCACTTGTTGGACGGTTTAGTAGCGGATTTCGCAGACGCCGTTGGTGGTAGCATTACTTCGATCGCAGTAAGTGCGGAGGAAGACACATTCAAAAACCCAGTGTCACAATTGAAGTCGAACTCTAGTGGAGCAACTTCCTCTGAAGAGACCTTTAGCGTGCTGTTTGGCATTCCTGAGCGGGGTGTTGCAGGAGAATATGCGTTGTGTTGGCGTGAGAGAGAGGTTTTCGGTACCTTCCACTTGACAGGTCCCCTCAGTGGCAGTGCCAGGCCGACCACTTGTCCACTTGGCGTGACCGATTGCAGGTTGAGGATAGAAGGCCATGCGTTAGCCGCTTCCAATCATTTGCGAATTGCTGAGAGCGCCTTTCCCTATCAGAGTGTCAATTTTCTCCCAAAAAACCCAGTGCAAGTCACCAGCGATTTGCGCCACCGCTTGTACAGCTTTGGGCCGCTGAATGATGCTTCGATTCGACCAGGCATATACAGTGTGTTCTGGGGCCAGACGCCAAATGCACAGAAAGTTTCGACTGACGTTGTCGTTTTTCAAGGCCCAGAAGTCAAATCCTTGACAGCTCCAGATGGCGACACCGGGTTCTCCTGCGTGTTGGGAGAAGAATGCAGAATCGAATTGAACGGCGTGGCTTTGCAGAGCTTCAATCGTTTGAAGGTTCTTGCTTACGACCGATTAGAACCTACTAGGGTCTACAATGCGCCTGTTCAAACAGTGGGGCCGAATGGGACTGTGGTTTCGACAAATCTCACACGAATGGTCTACGAATGGGCACCACAAATCACGACTCTGCTGGACGATGTTGAAGAAGGCCTAGCGACATCGAATACCACCAACAACTCGACCAACGCATCAACAACTACCTCTAGTACTTCAAGTGGGAGTGTGACGACCCTGGACACGAATTGGACTGTCACAGAGCTGACGAACGACGGGATCGAGAAATCAGTTGACGGCTACCTCGGCTTCCCCTACAACCCGATCCATCCAGAGTCTATTCGTCGAAACGGTGCTAGTTTCTCCTTCGGCATTCCACTCGCCAACGCTTCACGAGGATATAGACTGTATTGGCATGTACACTCGAAGAATAATGAAGCAGCCACGATGTTAGACGCCAAAATAGCGTCTGAATGGATTACAGCCGGCAGTTTCGAAATCCTAGGACCAATTGTGCCGGATGGCACTGTCAATGACCTGATGCACCGATTTGAGCATGAAGCTGAGGGGTTTTTCTATCCAAACGCCATCTCGAACAACTCCAATATGACCAACTCCGCAGCGAACCCTGCCTCATCTTCCACAAATGAAACAGCAAATGCAAGTTCAACATCAAGTGCTGGGAACAACAGCACTGTTGTATCTCTTCTATCTTCAGCATTGGACGTCCCTGCCACCACCACGACATCAACATCCACGAGCACTTCTACGCACTACGATTTCCATTCGTGCGTGATTGGAAAGACCTGCTCCATCGCCGTTGAGTTCATCGGAAGGACTTTCGTATCAAACAGCATGCGCATTCGTCATGCATGCGCTTTCAACGACACGTTCTTGCAACTCAAAGCAAAAGACCCGTTGAGTGATGAACGGTTTCCAGAAGACGCAATGCTGCCCTATAGTGCGGGACGAAGGTTGTTGGAAGAGGAAGACGGAGGTAATGAAGGTGTTGAGGATGCTCTGAATCCGGGTAGATTTGAAACTCACATCGGTGTCGGTGTCGCCGACATTGACAGCAAACAGACAGCATCTCCTGCGGTTGCAGCACCAGAAGTGGATGATACTGACCTCGACACTAAGCTCCGGCGTTTATCGCACAACACACCAACCACAACACCCGCGCCTCTTCCGACGCCGCTAGGTCTGTCTTTCGTGCCTAATTTTTTGCCCTACGGCTACCGCCCAACATTAGCCGACCTGAAGCAACAAGGCTACAATCAGTATGAAAACGCGAAGACCGGTTTCCGGAATTACATCCCAATAGGATGGCCTGGCGCGGTGTCCTCCGATAACATGGGGTGGCCTGCACGGATGTTTGAGACCAGTGAGCATCCTTACGACCCAAGTTGGTCGAGACCAGCATTGGTAGTGGATCCTGTGATATTGCCGGAAGTTAGGGATTTGACCTTGGATGGTGGGTTTAAGGGCTATGTGGAGACAGGGGATTTGATGGATACGACGACCTACGCTTCATCAGCGTCGACTTCAGGATCAGGAACTGGTGTTAGTCCCAGTCCAACACAAGAGGACCTTCTCAAATCTCTTAGTTCTGTGGATGCTGCTACAGGTCAAGCTGTAACGCGTGAAACACTAGCAACGACTGACACATCAACCGAGTACACAACCGATTTGCTCTTAGACTCTTTAGAGGTCCAAAATAACGAGCACACAATCACTGCCTTACAAAACAGGACCGTCTTCAAATACGACTTTGGTCTGGCCACTACTTTGCCAACATTCACAGACTACGAACTCTGTTGGTCGAAGAACGAAGTGATTTTGTCTCCTTTACGCTTGTACGGCCCCGTGGATGCGAATCTCGGACGTGTTAATCGATGCAAATTCACGTTTCCAGCAGCAACGTCTCCATCCAGAGAGGACACGTCCGCGAGCAATGACACAACTAGTGGAACGTCGAATGACACTACCAATTCCTCCTCCTCGACTGCTGGAGGTGACAAAGACGATTGCTTGTTCTACGTCGCGGGTGACTTCTTTCCCATACAGGCGCCTTTGATTGCAGCTGTGGACACAAAAAATGCCAGTTCGAGTTCTGCAGAAAATAGTCCATCAGAATCCAGCTCAACGAACAGTTCTGGGAATGATACTGTGCCCACAAGTCGTGGATCGAATAAGAAAAACTTCATCCAAATCGTCGACGACTACGATTGCAGCACTTCTACTTCCAACGTCATACTAAGTGGAAATTTGGAAACCGTCGCTCGTACAAAAGAACTGCAACAGCCCTCTTCAGTTCCTGCTGTAGTAGAAGAATCGGATTTATGAAACGAAAAAGTGCACTTACACTCAAGAAATTGGCTAGGATTTACGTAGGAAAATAGCCACTTTTTTTGAGTGTGAGTGCACTTTTCTCTTTCATAGGATTACTATGGCAATGGCGTAACCACGTTTGATGATATGGCGAACCCATTTGGGGCTGACCTGTCACGGTACAATGCTCAACAACTGAATCAGTTGAACGTGATGAATCAGTACGTTACACTGCCAGAAAACGGCGTCCTGGCGTCGGAAAAACGCGCTGTGATGCGCCTAACCGCTTCGGAGGACCTGCGGAAATTTAGAAGAAAAGACAACTACACGATATGCTGGAAGCATGAGAATGTAACCGAAGACCCCTGGGTCCGTGCTGGCTTTTTATCAGTGGAAACGCCATATACATGCGTACTAGGAAGTTTGTGCGCTCTGGATGTGGAGGCGTTGACTACAAACGCAGAGAAGAGTCTCTCGTCAACAAGTGGATCGTTTGACAATGCGACTGACCGTTTGGAATATGAGTTTTCCGTCAGTGAGGACTTGAGTTGCAGCACAAAGGCTACAAACACGACACTGGTCAAAGTGCTGAATGGACTCGAGAACGCAGCAAACGTGGAAACAGTGTTGAAGAACCTGATTCGGGAACACTTGGTCATGCACCAAACTATGAGCGACACCCCGGAAAACGCAATTGCGCATACGACTGCCGACCCACGGGTCCTGTCTGAATTGGCGAGAAGAAATTCACTGTTGCAGTCGTTCGGCTTCAAGAAGCTACTGTTGTTGCCGTTCGTAGCTGGAGTTTATAGCTTGTGCATGGCGGTGCACAAGGTGCCACTGGTCCTCGATGATGGGACCTCCTCGTCGTCGAGCAATATCACGACCACTAGTAATAACGCGTCCAGCACCAGCTCCGTGGTGTTGATGCCGAAAAGCGCGCAGGGTTTTCTGGTTGTGGATGGGCCAAATCGCAAGTTTGGTTCCTCCATGCAACAGGCAAACGACTCGAACTCCTCCTCGTCTTTGTCAACATCAGCATCGGCCTATAGAGCAAACAGTCGGATCGACAGTGCTCTCATCAGGTCAGGGGATTATGATTACTTGCAAAAGGCGAGTCGTGGTACTGCTACTGGTACATACAACGTTAGTACGATGAACCAGTTTCTAGGGATTCATCAGCGATTAGACACTGACGCTTTAGCTCTGTCACACGAAGAATTCTTGTCTCCGCCAACCGCTGTCGAGATGATCAACAACTTTGGTTCCTACGTGGTCTTGCCTGGAAGCGCCATTCATACCAGTCTAAAGTCGCTTTTGGTTGGAGACTTCTTTGGTGCAGGGAACTCTAGTGCTGCAGCATCAGGGGACAATTCTACTTCTTCTAGTACTGGAGGCGTCTTTGGAGTTGCTGACGAAGGACTGGCATTCGCAAGTGATGTCGTTGGTGATGAACAAGCAAATGGAGATCCCAGCATCGTATTCCAAGATGCCGTGAGTGTTGGTACCGCAGCTGCCACAGCTATGCACTCCTATTCACGAGGTAGCACAGGCACGAGCGCGACCAAAAACGCTGCAGACAAACATGCCTACACATCTCCCAAAGGCAGCGCAGTGCCTGGTGCGCTCGCGCAAGTACACCCGGAAGCTGAGCTTGCCAAAAATGCAACGAAGGCGATTGGTCTGGCAGTGACAAGTAGTGCTTCCTCGTTTTTTGTCAGGCAACTCACGGACGGCGTGGACATCATGAAAATCTACGCAACAGACGTCATAGCGATGCAAGCCGAATACACGAACAAGACAGACGCAAATTTGACCCTAGTAGTCAACTCGTCCGCATCGGCAGACACGGCATTGGTGCCAAGCGTGCTCCAGAACAAGACATTGGTGCTGGAACAGCGAGAGTACGAGGAATCAGGTTCTGCCACGCTTGCCTCTATTGTAGTAAAAACTAAGAACCACGAAAGAGAGAACTCACACTCAGCAGGTGCGACAATAGAACCCGTACATGATCGCAGTGTCGAATTTTTCAGCGACTTCACTGAAACAGAGACTCCTATCACGGTGTGTCAACTCGGCGAACCGTGTGGAGCGTTTCTAGAAGCCGACACTAGCCTGGTTTCTTTGCTTTCCGACCCCTACAAGAAAATCGCGAATGGCCACGAGGTTGCTCGCAATGTCATCAACTTGTTCAACTACAACCAATCTACCTTTGTGACACACGACAATTTCACCTTCTACGACACGGAGAGTCTGCCTGGTTTCACTGTCGCAACGAGCTTGGAATTGAAGATCTGCGATGCGCGACATGAACTAGGTTTGAATGACCTGCTTGACCAGTACGGGTTGAGGTATCTAAATCCAGGCAAGATACCGCCAGATGCGAGAATAGCCGAACTATTGGCGATGAATGGCAGCAATGCAACATCGACGCTGAACAGTAGTGAACTTGGGACCTCCACCTTGCAGTATCAAACTGACCTGGCATTGCATGACGCCTTCCGAAACGCCAGTACTTCTGAAGAGACCATATTGGACCACCTGACTTTCCCGCCCTTGCCTCTCTTGGACACCACGAGCATTCAACCGGTAGGGGTTCTGCGAGAATTGTATCTCGCCGACGACGACGTGACCTACCGCAAGTATGACGAAGCAGGCAGACAGAGCGTTTTAGATCAGAACTCGCGCTTACCGGAGACGTACTTCTGGACCGATGTGGTCCAGAACAGACTGGGCGTTCCGTTGAAGCAACGCGCTAATTTTGGGGTCATCGGTCACGCAGACGTAAACAAGTTGTTCAGCCTGTGCTGGATTGTGGAGAACACCGTGATGGAGAATGACGAGATTGTAGCCCCCGCAGGAGGTGCAACTACCTCCTCTGATCCCTATCTCCTGTCATTGATCGACTCAGTGAACAGTACTCTCAACCGAGACACCACAAGTTCGTTGATTGCAGCGTCGAGCTCGAGTGGTACTACTATGAACACCTCGTCCGCAAATGGTAGTGCCAATGCAAGTAGTACAAGTACTAGCTCAGATGTAGTTTCTCTTTCTAGCACATCTACCACTGGTGCGAGGACGCTTGCGCCTTTGCCTGACGGGTACTACAGGAATTCAAAGGGTGAAGTAGTTCAAGGCGTTTACGTAGATGAGAGTTCTATTGCGCCACTGCTCTTCCCCGATACGGAAGCCGCGCAGACTGCAGCTCGAGCAGCGACGTCCCCGGTGGAACTAGCAGACCTATTTGATGTGGATCTAGAAGCGGCATTAACAGCAGCTGCAGGAGCTTCTGCACAAGAAACTATCGTTGCAAACTTGTCGAATACAAGCAACAGTTCTAATCTTTCCTCTTCCCGCCGCCTAGTCCTACTCGATGCCACCACGACTACAAGCACAACGACCCCAATAAGGCAAAAGGTGCACTTTTCGCACAGAACTGTGCTAGAACTAGGAAAAGTTAGATTTCAGGGACCACGAAGCGACTTAGGAGTGTTTCAGTGCACGATGGGCAAAGCATGCGAGGTCAGACTCAGAGGCGCGATGTCTAAACCCCATAGATTGGGCATCTACAAAAAACAGCTCGGCGACAAACATTTGAAACCACTGGTCCATTGCAGCGCACTGTCGACGAAGAACCTGGTGGTTCAAGTTCCAATAAAGGAAATCGTGTCGCCTTTGGGAAATGTCACTACTAGCATCAACTCAAATGCAACGGGTAATGGGTCGAATGTATCTGAGAACTCAACATCGGCTACAGTCCCAGTCGCACCTACGTCTACATCTTTGAGAGGGACAAGTACAACTCCAACGATGCCCGATTACGCCAGCGACAGCCTTACCAGCTTGCTCAACATCAACACATCCACGTCTGCCAGCACTGCCACGCTCCTCGAGGACAAAGCGCGCCTCCTGTCTGGCCCTTTTGTAAATTTTTTCGCGACCGAGATTGCCTATGAAATTCCAGCTTCGGTCTTCGCAGATTATAGCGTGTTTGAGCCCTCTGACTCCTTCGTTTACGAGGTTTGCTACGGTCCTCACGTTCTCGTGAACGAACTCGTAGTGAACGGACCCTTCCCACTGATTGCCGCAGTCAACCTCCGAGAAAGTACCATTGTGCCCGTGAACAGTCTTATCACTTCCCAGGGGAACACGCTAGCCGAAGTGATGAGACAGCAACAAGAAGCGAGCCCAACTTCTAGTACGGACAGCGACAGCAGCACATCTTCTTCTTCGAGCACATCACCTGTGCACACGTCCGCAACGTCGACGATCTCGTCGCTGTACCCTCTAACTATGAAGAAAAGATCAAGCTCTTCAACGGGAAGCGTTGACAGCGTGGTCCGCGTCTACGGTGGTCCTATATCTATTGGCCCTACCTTGCAACAACTCTCCTCTCCATTCGGGCCCCCTTTGTTGCAGCACTTGTTGGCCTTCCCGAACCCTGTTTCAGACTATGACAGCCAGACTGGGCGATCTCAAACTAGTTTCGATGGAGGCCTGACAGCATTGAGAGAGGAAACAAGAGAATTAGTGGCGCAGAGAGGAGATTTTTACCCAGTTCAAAGCGGTCGAGGAGACGATCGTGTGGACCTCAGTCGGCAACTTGTGGCTAGCAGCGCTCTAGAACGCTATGCCAGGGTGAACGCGATCAACGCTGCTTATGCGGCAAACGCGAGTCGCGCTTTGCCGAACGAGGAAACACTCCGCAATATAGATCTGTCGAACCCCAGATTGACACAGTACAAGCCTCAAGTATTCGTCGGAGAAGTCGTGTGCTTGTCCAGAACGGAGTGTTTACAGTTCACGGCGTTGAAGGAGATGCTGGCTGGGGATACGGCAGGGACGTTTGCCTATAAGTGTGTGGCTGTGGACGAAAGTGGAACGGCTATGAACAGCTCAACTACGTCGAACAGTTCTTCAAGTAACAACAGCACAACAGCGACGTCTTCTATCTGTCCTGTGCAAATCAGTGGCCGATTCCCAGCAGGCCTACAAACCTCCAGTGAATTAGGAATTGGACTGGTTCTTGCAGGGGAGAGTGACACTGATCCAACTTCTTCTTCTAGTACGATGCAGAGTGACACTGATCCAAGTACTAGTACTATAGGTACAAGTTCTTCTAGTACGATGCAGAGAGAACCAGAAACCTCGACGTCTTGTGGAAATTTCACTGCACCCCTGACGGCTGGCCCGCGTGGTCTCTCCTTCAATCTGACAGTGACCAGTAACGCAGTCGATGTGGAACTAGCTCTCTGCTGGCGTACTGCGCCAACAGCGCAGCCAATTCGCATAGGCAGCTTGCTACTGATGTCATCAGCAAGTGCTAGTGCAGTCGTAGGAGCCGAAGGAGGAAGCGGTGCTGTTGGTGTTGGTGCCAGTATGACCCAAGGAGGTGGAGGGTATTGAGGTGAATGAAACAATCCGGAGCACTCGGAGATCTTAACGAAATTAACTGAAAGACCTTGAACAAACTTGATATCAGGTACTAGGGCTCCCCTTGCGTAAAATATTAGTTGTCCTTGACTCAAATAGTATTTTTGTCGTGCTGATGGACATGGCATATTACTCACAATCTCAGACACCGAAAAGGATGCGTTTTTTTCAAACAATACTGTCGTCGTGGACATGACACCTTACTCGCAATATCAGTCACCGAAAAGTAGCATCTTGAGTGCATAAAGCATTGCATCTTCGCACCAGACAAAGTTCAATAATATCAGCAGATATCTTCGCCAGAAACAATCCTGATGTATTTATCTCATAAAATATCTGTTGTACAGCTACCTAAGATAGAAGGTCCACCTACCCCTTAAGTTTATTTTAGGCTAGAATCCTTTTACCCGGAACAAGCAGTTACCCCAGTAGCAGTACCCCTGACCCTGGTGAAGATGGCCGTAACAAAACACAAGTTGAGTTGATCATCGTTCTCGTTATGGTAAGAGCAAGCTCCATTTTTCGTTTGTAGTTCAGGTACAGGTTCAGTTGTTCTCTTCGCTGTTCAGTGGGTCAACAGTTCTGTTCGTAGTTCTGGTTCATTGTGTTTGTGTACATGGTAGATTGAATAGTCTTGATGAATACTTGTCGTGCTCGTGGGGTTTCTGAGAACGTTATATTCGGGTCGGAATGCTGAGCTTCTTTGACGAAGCTTGTTCTTTTAGCAAAGTTTAGAGTTTGTTGTCTACAGTGAATCAGGGATTGAAATTTGGAACAAAGATGGAAAAGCAAAAAGTGTGGACAGCGCCTTACTCACATGAAGAAGCGTATCCTTCAAGAGCTTCCTTGTTCCTATGGTGGAAAATCAGCACCCGGAAGTACTTCAAGTTACACCCGCCCTTTGGTCGTGCTTGGGGAAAAAATATGAGAGGGTTTTTTTGCAAAGTGGGCAACAAAAAAGTTCGATTTTGATCTTGACTTCGTGGACCCGAATTGAGTGACAAGAAAAATGTACAAGCAAAGCTGGCCAAAACACCCAAAAATGAGAAAATGAAGCACGTCGTGAGTCATAAATTCTCTGGGTGTATTTTGTTTTCGATTCTGAACCCAACTTTACATTTACCGTGAATGAACAGAGCAAAGCCCGTTGCCTATCATCCTGAGACGTCGAGCAACTACAGCTTGAGCAAAAATGCCTTCGTTGCCACGTTTCCGTCGAACATTGTTCCTCGGAGCATCAGTACTTGCTCCATTTTCACACCAAGTCCTCCTGGTCTCCGCCGAAGATGCTACGCCATCAAGTGCTGCTGCAACAGGCACAGTCTCTGCGGAGTCACAGAAAAATAAACAACTCTCTGCTACGCCAGAAGTGAAGTCGATTTTGGAGTTAAAGGTGAAGACGAACAGAGATGACAAGGCAGAAACAGTACGCATCATGCTCCACAAGGACTGGTCGCCAGCAGGATATGATCGCATTCTGCAGTTGGTGAAGTTATGAGGTTCGTGTTTGTGATTGAGGATCTTCAGGTTATACTTCTAGATAGGAGATTCTTTACATCAGCAACGTTTGTGATTGAGGATCTTCAGGTAGTTGTACTTCTAAGTAGATAGAAGATTCTTTCCATCAAATCAACGTTTGTGATTGAGGATCTTCAGGTAGTTATACTTCTAGATAGGGGATTCTTTACATCAAATCAACGTTTGTGATTTTGGATCCTCAGGGTATACTTCTAGGCTTTTCATGATACTATTTCTACTTTAGCTTTACATCATTTTACAACTAGATGAACCCTTTCTAATCATCGAAGGGTTCTTCAGCGATCTCCGTTTTTTCCGCACGATCCGTGGCTTCATGACGCAATTTGGTCTTAGTGGGATTCCAGAAACGAATGCTGCTTGGAATGGAAAAGCTTTGCCGATCGAAGAGGTTTTACTTCGTAGTTTATTTCAACTATTCGTTGAGTAGATTTTGCCTTCGTGATGAGTAGGCTGTTCGCGTTCACATGGATGACGAATTTCTCAACACTCGTCTCCTGCTGAACATTGCGGCAACCTCGCTCTACTCATGCTTGTCATGATACAATGAGAATTCACAAATTCCAAAATAAACGTCAATATCTTCCAAAACTACACAGCCCAAGCAGTCCAACCTTCGTGGCATGCTAACATTCGCCATGGATGGTGCCAAGCGACGTACGACTCAGCTATTCATCAACTACGCGGACAACAAGTTTTTGGATCCGCAAGGATTTGCCCCAGTAGGCATGGTCATGGACGAAGGAATGCATGTGATCGATCAACTATACTTATGGAATGACAAGAACGTCGATTGTAAATAATTGAAATTGAGATCCTGCTCGTTGTATAAGTATCTATAAGATAACAGGCACAACTTACTAGTCTAACAGAGCAGTAGTTTTTTATACTAGCACGCGTGGAGCATGGAGTGCGTGGAGCGCAGATCTCTAAGGGACGCAAGAAGCGCCCACTTTAGCTCCATGCGGTCCATGCACTCCATGCCATGCGAGCTGGCAAACCTTATGAATTGCTCTGGTATGAGATAAGGCACAACTTACTAGAAGCTCAACAGTGAAAGTAGAGCTTCAACTTCTTAGATAGTATGTATCGATATTAAAGATGTTGAATGCTTCACCATTTCCCCCAGCTTTCTGATTGGTTTTCTCTTCCTCTCCCTTTCATACCAAAGCGAGTATGGGGAGAAACCGAACCAGGGGAAAATCCAATCCCAAGGAAACAAATATCTGGACGAAAATTTTGAGAGGCTCTCGGTGCTGGAGAGCGCAACAATTACCCCGGTAGGTCCAGGAGAAATTGGCAGTTATGAGAAAGATTGCGTATTGGCGATGTGTAGTTAGGGCAATAAAGGCTCTTGGCAATCACGAGAGACGAGTTTAGATAGAGTGATTTTCCTTTGTGATTGCACAAGTCAATGAAGATGACAAAAGCAAAACGGCATAAGTACTTCTAAAAGCAGGAGTATAACAGTATTTCTCTAGCTTTTCTTCAATGGCATTGGCAGCTTCTGCTTAAAATAAATTGCAGATACGAAAACCAATACGAAGAGAAGAAATCACACTCCTTTGTTCTCCCACTTGTGGTGGAATTACTTGTCCTCGTGGAATCGATGATCACATCAGTGTCTATCTCTATGGCAGGACAGAAACGCCCCTCTCTAATACATTCCCGGCAGTCCAGCAAGTGCAGAAGGGGCTCATGGATGGATGCCGAGTTTCAGTACGCTATTGGGGATTGTGGCACTCATTGTTGCCCTGCGCTACCGAGGACAGATCCTAGATGCTATCTTCAACAGGAAAGGAACACAGCCAGAGCACATGAGCATCTCGCCTACATCATCAAGAGATTTCGCTTTGTAAAAAAATGTATCTAGTTGTAGATTTTTTGGGAGTAGAAGTGGTACAACTGGTAGGAGGAATCTCGGGTCGTGGCTGGGTGGGGGATGTTGAAACATGTACAATCTTAATCTATATCACGATCAGAACACGAACAAGAACATCATCTGGGGAAATTTCATGAAATAACTTGGATTCATCTACTACTCGTCAATGAAGACATGAAGATTGATTTTGCTGTCGTGCGCACGTGCATCATAATGTGGGCTTATCTCTGACTAGAAAAATCTTCGTCATCAAGGACCACAAAGGTTCCATTGATTAGAAAATACTTCACGCACGCAGAAGACCAAGAGCGAGATCACCCGGAATATTAAACCATGTACATTTTCAAGAGCGATCAGTCGGTTGCGGGCGTTACATGACTGAGAAAGGTCATAGAATTTCCAACTAAGGAACATGAAGGATTTGGAGAGCAGTAAAAGATCTGTTTCTCATCGGTCATGAGTTGATCGGTTCCTTGGAGTCGGAGATCTGCTTTATTGTTGTCCTTGTGGGTTTCTAGTTTAACACTTTACTTTTTCATTGTGAAGGTGAAACGAGCGAGGAGACGTAAACTCAATCTTTTTCTTAAACAAGAGCTAAGTCTAAGATGACTTACAAATAAGTACTCAAAAACAAAATCGGAAATATTATGGTGACTTCCCCAGGTCTCTCTGCAGGTGGAGGTGTGCCACCTGGTGGCTCTCCTGGCGGTCCCTTTGCTGGTACGGAATTCGGTGAAATTTTACAGCATGCGGTGCAGATCAAGTTATGATGGGAAGGAGCAGGAATAGGAAAACAAGGAAAAAATTATATCAAGGACAAAAAGACTCCTTTAGCTTTCGCCATAGAGACTCCCTTTAGCCGTAGAAAGGAGTACACCAGCACAATGTCGTCGATGCAGCTTATATATAATATCGATCTTCAATCATTTTGAATCTTCTGGTGGTCATAGGCATAAGGACAGCTCCCGTATCCGGTAGAAAGAGGTTGCTCTAATGAGAGGCCAGCAATCAGTGGAAAAACGCAAGCGCTTCGAGTCTCTGCCTCAATTTACACAGCATTCCCTTTTTTTCGGCGAAAGAGACGAAATGCAGAGAATGCGAGAGTGGCCTTTCGAAAAAAGATTGGAAAAGTATGGTTAGCATCACTACTTGGAGGTGGAGGCACTGTTTCTTCAGGAGCTCTATGTTACTAGAGTCTGAGTTGTATGTTAGGCGTATTAGAGTAATATGTAGCTTTTTCCATCTCCAGCTCGCGCCAGCTTGAGCATCTTTCTATCTTCCATGAATTAGATAGAAGGAAAAGTCTGAATGATACAGATACTGACTCGGTGCAAGAACACATTTAATTGACATTCGGATACTCAAGATCATCTTCCTTTTTATATGAAGGTCAAGATCAAGGTGCTGGAAAATCAACCTACACTCTTTCTTGTTCATGAATAAGCGACGGAACTGAAAAAACTCGGCAATCAGCTTTTCTCGAAGGGACAATGCGTCGAGGTACTACTTCCCTAAAGTAAGTAAGTACTTACTACTAGTACTACATCAGTAGGTCTACTTCTAGGTCTCAACACTGGATGGTAGTTGTAGCTACGCATAACGCCTCATTATATTTTTTCATCAGGCCATCCACCAATACGAGCTAGGGTGCACACAGGTCTTCCTCTTTTCCGGCTGGGTTAGCCTCTTTTGGCCCCCCTTTATATCATGCTTAATCTTTCCCTGACCTTGTTGTTCCAATCTGGTCTGCGTGTTTCGGCTCTTCAAGCGCTGTACGATCCCTATTGATTCTCTTACCTCACTGTTAGTACTGTTAACATATTACTGGTTGTTCCTTTTTCATCAGGCCATCCACCAATACGAGCTGGCGGCAGCTTTGTTTGTGTGGGTCGAGAGTCGCGATCCAGCGTGGAAGAAGAGCCAGCGAGGGATTGACGATGATGTCTTAGTCGTTGTCGAGCCTGAAGCTGCTGTGCAGGAAATTGTTATGGAGAAGGCTCGATCTTCAAGAAAAAGAATACAACGGAGATGAAGGTTCCATCTTCAAGAAAAAGAATACATGATCAGCAGATCCAAGGACAAGAATTAGCACCTATCATCAATACGGATCACGAATACCGTATCGAAAGAACGCTTTCGCTTCCTTGAATTAGACTGATTTGTACTTCTAATCATCGTATTGATACAGACGCTTTTTTACGGACACATGGAGGCAGCGTTTCAACCAGTCTTTGCCGCGAAGATGGTAACCGTATGGCTTGTTTCATCGTAACCATTACTTGGCGTCGAGAAGAACCTCGAAAAAATGACTTTGCTTTCTTACCACAGCCAGGAGTACATTTCGTTTTGGACAGTAAGAAAACAGACTAAGTAGGTACTCGACAAGTTGTAGGTGATCAATGCATCAACGATAGAATGAAAGTTGTGTATCTTTCTATTTTCACTGGATAGGTACGGGTCCTCGTATAATCACGTAGGCCTCAACCGGCCTCGGTCTGCTCTAATCGCAAAGTGGAGCGGACTTCGCCGACTAGGGCGCGTCACGAAAAGAGCAAGGTACTGCCTAGTCGAGTACAGATGCCAACACCCGATGAAAAAAAAGAAGAACATCAAGAGACCAACAGCAATAATAGCACTACAATTGCTCCAGGCTCGTTTACGTCTGGTGGTAGTAGTAGTAGCACAAGCATCAAGTGGAACAGCACGAACAGCACTTCTTCGGAAGATGTGGAACCAGAACGAAGTAACACTGCTACTGGCAATGGAACTACAAATAATAAGACGAATCCGCTCTACGAGACAGAAGCACATCAAACAGCCGTACATTATGAGAGAAAAACAAGTTCTCAACTTGAAGTTTGATACTGTTGCATTTTAGGGTACGATAGATATTGATATGACTTAGTTATCAATCATGCATATGGAGTAACTAAATAAACCTAGCAGGTAGTTATCTTCATTACTACCTTCTACCTAGTAGTTCTAGTTCTAGTACAACGCAAATAAGAAAACTTTCAACATCTAACCAAAGTTTCGCGAAACTTGCGCACTGAACATCGCTGCTGCGTTTTTGAAACAGCAAGAATGGGCCCAATGCCGTAAAGTCTGCACCTTTGTCCTGCAGCATAATCCTGGATCTTATGGAAGTGAAATGAAATAGAAATTGATCGATCCAACCAGCTTCTTACTCAGTCGGCAGGAGAAGGAGTAGAACGTGAACGCGTCAGCAGGGTTATTCGTCAGCAGGAGTAGAACTCTCTTGATTCTAAGACTACGTAAAAGCGCTATACAGACGTGCACAGGCTTTGCTGGGTCCGGCAGGCTGCGGCAATTTGGAGACCGATTTAGCACTAGAGGACCTTGCACAAGCATTGAAAGTACAACCGGACGCCAAGGAGGTATCGACTTTTCATCTTTGGATGATTAATAAGATTGCAATCAACGTCAACCTGTCTCCTGCTCAACACCTGTCAATAAGATGCGCACATATACCTGTCTGCTCAACACCTATTTTTCAACATTCTCCACCTTATTTATTTCTGATAGGTCCGCGACCTCTATAACCGATGTAAAGCGGAACGCGACAAGTCAAATCGTAAAGAAGCGACTGCTTTTCGCGGTATCTTTCGAGGAGAGAAGGACTTTCAACTCTCGGATCATGCTGAGGATGGAGCAGATCAGACACATAAGAAAGATTTATGGATGATGATCTACTAGTAACGACCTGTACCAAGGGCTATACAACTAGCGCGGCTAGCACTCCAAATGAGAAAACGTTGATGATGATCTACTCGTGACCTGGAACACAGTTTTTTTCCAGGTTTTTAAGTCTCCAGGAGAACCTTTTGATTTTTAAGTCTAAAGGAGAAGTTAGTAGGTGTTTAATTACAAGCCATAGGGGAGGTGTAGTACTAGAGGCCAAGGGACGAGATGTTCCTCTTCCTTCCTTACCTCTGAAGAAAGTCATGAATAAAACGTAATGCTGGAACCACGTCTAAAAGACGCGCCCCCTTTACCTCGGAAGATCATGGACGCGATCATGCTGCGGGATTTGTACTATCGAAACGGCAAGATCGAAGATGCTATAGCGCTTGATAAACAGATCGAGGCAGCAAAAGCTGCGTTTCTGGCACCTGTGGATTATTACAACCCAACACCGCAAATGATCGAGGATGCGAAAAAACATGATATAGATCTTAAGGCATATGAGCTTGATGATAGTTACACTTTTCTCTTTTCTATCTTCCTCTGGTCTTTCTTTTTTCTAGGTAGGTCGGCTCCACCACAGTTTTTAGAGGTCAGATTACAGATTGCCGAGTAGATTTACATCATCAGAGTACAGAGTACAGAGTACAATATACAGTTGTAGTAGATTTAGACATGATAGGACGAGAGGAGAGAACCACGACGAGAGGTCAACTCTGATTGATTTGTTGAACTGAGTTGGGTTTTAGTGAATACCAAACTAACGACTTCAACTTCTAAAGAGTTGACATATACTAAACTTCAACTTCTAAACAGTTGACAGACCCTTTGGTGCAAGCAGAATTGGCAAAGCTTGAAGAGCGCAAGCGGAATGGTGAGAGTGTCACCGACCTCGTCAAAGGCCTTGAAAACGAGGAAGCCCTACTCCTCGCAGAAGACAGCGCAGGCGGTGACTTATGGTTGTATTGATTCTGACACTGACTTAGACTGTCTGACAAAAGAGGTTGATAATGTTGGTGACTTGATCGTGATCAGCATATACTGACTTGTGAATTTGGGTTGCTTGTGAATTTGGGTTTCGCTTGTAATGATAGTTATCAAGTTCAAGTTCTAACGTGTCCATCTGTAATTGAAGGGACGCGGAAGAGACGTGGACAAGGACGAGGTATTCTTTTCAATTTTTTTTGGTCATCACTCACTCTCACAAGGACATATGAATGTGTCACAGTCACATGTATGATTTAGATAACAAACAAGAACTCAGCACGATCTGTGTAGATTGGGCGATAGCAACCTATCCTATCCTATCCTATCCTATCCTATCCTATCCTATCCTATCCTAAGAACGAGAGTCGTTCTGTTTTCCACAAGGCCGAGAAAAAATCACAACATGAAATCGGAGTTGCATTGAATCAATCACTCAATTTCTTCAACTAAAAAATATTTGAATCTTTCCACAACCAACACAGATGAATCGCGATATCCCCAATGGCAGAAGGTCAGTGGCGTTCTCCTCTCAAGCATTCCACTGCCTATACGGATGATTGGTGAGCGCTTACGGGTAGAAATGCAAAAATTCTTGCCTCATTGGTTTCTGGAACTATCCGAACAAGACCAACGATGGTGGTGTTACTTTTTTGCTTTTTTGATCTTCGGTTGTGCTTACCGATTAGGGTGGAATTTTGGCTTTCCACGATGACAGCGCAGCACTCGTAGCTGTGTTGTTCTTTAAGGGCTAATGACAGCACCGCAGTCCTCGTAGCTATGTTTATTGTCTTGTACTTAGATAGTTGTTTTCGTGTATGATCATCTTCTTGTAAGGGTCGAGATGGTTGATGCTGGGTTGGAGCTTGACTATCTCAAAATTCTACTGCGATCTTAACATGATCAGAGAACAATGAGAATGTTTTTTATAAACTTCTTCAAAAATCTTCTTCAGGAATCGTTCGGCTTAGTTTTTTTTTTCGCATTATATCAATCCTACTCTGCCAACACATTGGTCCTACTCCACAGAATGCTTGCGTACGTGGTAATTATCCGCACGCGGAAGCAATGACATGAGCATGAGCATAATCTTGCGTCGTGAATCTCCAACTCCAACAGTCAATCTTTGAAAGTGCTGAAGCATGGCTTCTACGAGAACTAAGACTGACAAGAATCTTCAGTGTCCTGTGGTCTTGTCTTTGATGTTGGCTCCTTCTGAAGCTTCCAAGTGTAAATCACTGCAAGACGAAGATAGTACACGTACCTTGACGCTCAAGTTTCATCGAACGAGATAAAATGCAAAAACATTTCGATCGGTCGTCAACGTCATCTTCATCTTGACTGGTCGTGAGTCGGACTCGTACTAGATTGGTCCACATCATCGGAATCGGTGGTCTTTTGCCAGTAATGAATATAGAACCTCTTGGAGCTTATCGCTCCTCTTAAAACGTGAGCTATAGGCGTTCACTTGCGAGTCTCATTATATTTTGGTGCACATCTCATTCTCATCGGTCTTTGGCTTTTCTCTCGGTCGTGATTCGCCCACTCGCGTCTCGTACTCTCTCCTGGATCGATTGATTGTACTTACCTCGTCTTTTGAACTTCACCGTCAGCATGAATGACTACTCCATTCTGTATGTGTATGACATCATGATCAGGCTTGGTGTCTATAAATGAATCATCGGCATCGTTTTCATCGTTGAAGTTCTAGTATTGAAAGATTCTTAAATGATGGTACGGAAGATACGCAAGTGACCTTCAAAGAATTCTACTTATTATCCAAACATATGCCATTTCTATAGGATTAGAAAGAGAAGGCATTCTGATCATTCATCTGCGTAAAGGCTTCTTGTCACGCAAACTACAAGAATTTTTCAACTCCAACTGTAACAGTAACTACAAGTGCACAAAGAACTTCACTCTTTTCAAGAAGAGTAAAGATGGCTCAAGAGAAAATGGCAGCGCAGGTGGAAGCTGGGTCGCTGGAACCCAAAGCTTCGGATCAAATTGGCGACTCCTCCAAGGCGGTCGTCGGGGGAAAACCGGCTCCGGATATACAAGAAGAGAAACATCAAGACCAAGAGGTCGTAGCGGCACCGGAACCGGGAGAAGTCGAGGAGGCCGTCAAACCGGCTGCACAACGGAGCGAAGTGGCGGGGGAAGATGTGACTGGAAATGTCGCTAACGCTAGTATGGAAGCAGCTAATGCTGTTGAGAAGGCGAAACCAACAAAAGCAGCAGAGCCTTATGACGCCATGAACTTTTTCATTTGAATTGGATGGATGGTCTTTGTTTTAAGTACGTCATTTGAAGAACCGAAAGTACGTCTTACAAGTAGTACAACAGGTACTCTTTAGTTACTGTTGCAACAGGTACTCTTTAGTTGCAAGTAGTACAACTAAACAGAGTTGGAGTTCAACTCAGTGTACAGACTACTACAACAGAACTCTCTGTGTACAGACTACTACTCTCTCCTGTACAGACTACTCAGACTACTAATACTCAACAAAGACTACAACTACTCTTTTGTTAGTACAGCTACTCTTTTGTCGTCTTTGTCTTACAAGTCGTACAACACCTACTCTTTAGTTACAAGAACTACAAGACCCCAGAAATGATGACAACTTTTTTATGGGTGTTAGTACCGAAATTGGTCCGGGGTTGAGTATTCGTACCTCTCCTCGGCTTGTTGTATTTCTTTTTCTTGTTCTAGGACTCTGTGTATTAATTAATGAAAAGATTGGAGAGAGATGGTGCAGCCATGCTTTTGTAACGTTGTTGTTGTTGATGCTCTGATCATACTTACTTTCATTCGAGCAATGTGGAAAGTCATCACTTCCTGTCCGATGGAGGTCTGTGCTGCCTATTGCTCTGTTTCTTATATTTCTCTAAAACGTAGATGGAGATGAAATCGACACCGAGAAAAAAAAAGGAGAGGACATCCAAGGCCAAGACGCTCATGATGATTCAAAAAGCACGACCGATCATGGCCAAGGCGGAGTAGACAAGAGCAATTAAGACTGACGACTGTCCTTTCACCTAATAACTCAAGACGAGATCTTATCCTGTTCCTGTCATAACATAATTTTAATTTCTTTGTGGTACGTACGCTTGGATAACCATAATCGTGCAGGTATCTATCTATGTGCATCTTAGGTTTCGTGCGATGATCAGTGTTGTCTGTCTCTCTCTTTTACATGCTTCTTTTATTTTACCGCTCTAAAAATAGACAGCAAGCGATGATTCTGATTCGAAGAAAGACACTGTCAGCGTCGAGAGCTCCTCGCCTGGAGACGCTTCTGCACAAACCCGCGATGCTGAGAGCGTGAGCGGCGTCAAAGGCGAAAGTGGCCATTAAGACTGACGATTTTCCTTCATCTAAATCAATGAGCCTCTAGGTCTAGGTCTAGCGCTTTTTCATAGAACAGAAATCGTCACAAATTGATAAACAAGTATGTGGAGGATCCTGAGTGTCGTATGGGTATGATGATGATCTGTCTTAGCTGTCACACCTGGGTACGGAGCCTGGCCCTGCGTTGGGTCTTCGGCTTGTAGGACGTCTATATCGGCTTCATGTAGAAGTTGTACTTCTACGTATTCGGCATGATGTTCACTGCTTGTAGTATTTGTATTACTCTATCTCTAATCAAAAGCCGACGCGAAGAGCAGACTTGCGAAACACGAAACCATTTTGCCTTTGTCTGGAAATCCTCAAGAATCAGAAGGCGCTTATGACAGGCGCCAGAATTCTGTGCTCTTCTAAAAAAGATTCAAATTGTACTATTTGTATTTTTTCGATTTTTTGTTCTTCGCCCTTTCTGTGTTTCAATGCAGGATCTCGCTCCAGTATCTTCAGTTTTGATCTATCACGATATCAATCATGGGTCGTCCACTCTTCTAAAACTAAACTCGAGCCGCGAGTGAGGCAGAGGCTCAGGCACAGGGCGAAAAGGTGAAGGCACCGTCAGGTGGAGGTAGGTGGACGAGCCGTCTTGGTTTTTAAGACAAGACTATTTCTTTCCTCTGGACTGCTGCATGACTTCTTAATCAAAAGACATAATCAAGGACGAGAGGCTTGAGCTACTTTTTCGATTTTTTCATCCATAGCAATAGATCGATGCAACGTTTTCTTCTTGAGCTCGAACATGTTACTCAGTCCGTCGATCTCGAAGTCATTTTTCTCCATATGATCTGGGTAGTTTGTTGGGACCACTTTTTACATCAAGTTGATTTTGTATGTTGATGTTCAACTCCAACAAACAAAGGATTTCTTCTTTGAAGTAGATTATATACAATCATGCGGAAGTAGATGCGACTCCTATCTGACGACACCAGCTACAAGGTGCGCTTATGCTATTTCTTTGTGTCTACTTATATCACTCTAACAAAAGGGGAGCATGTTCAGTGGTCGCCGTAGGGGGTCAGCTGGGGCCGCTGCAGCTTCCGGTACTGGAAGCGCTGTAGAACATTAAGACAACAAATGTTCTCTCCTTTGAACAATCATTTGTCCTTCACCCTTTTTGTGTTTCAACGAAGGAGCTCGCCGGTGTTTCTCCTGCTCAGCTTGTAGTACTTCTATGCGTCTAGTACTAGTGCTCCACCCTTCGATTTCGAATGAGTAAAAGGATTCGAGGAACAAAACAAAGCACAACCATTTTTCTTCTCCTTGTGTCTCTTTTGTGTTTGATTTTCCAGCATCCAATGAATTAGAGCCTCGACCTTTTGCCAGGCACGTCAATCGATCAGTCAATCAATCAGTCGCTGTTGATGATCTGGCCATACTTACTCCCAATCGAGCAGTGCCGAAACCCTTCACTTACACTGCTTCCGATGGTCTGTGCTGGCTGTTTCTCCGCTTCTTTTATTTCTCTAAAACGAGGCAAAAACTGCAGAGTCTGCCGGTGATAAAGGACCTGCAAGTGAGGCAACTGCGAAAGGGGTTAAGGCTGAGAGCGGGGAAAAAAAACATTATGCTGATGACGCCAGAAATTTATTTTTCATCTAACTTACAAGTTGGATTCATTTCGGTTTTTTTATTAGATTTAGAAGTAACGTTCGCTTTTTTTATTAGAAGTAACTGCTCATCTAACCACAAGTACTATTTTTTGCAAGATTTGGTTGGAAGATGAAGAAGCTCTTCTTGTTGATCTTGACTATCTACTTCAAGAACAATAGAGTTAGTAGCTTCTCTTCATACATAAATATACAATTTTGTGCAAGATCCAGTTGGTCTCTTAGTCGTGCTTTGTGCCTCTCCTCGACTTGTAGTAAGTACTTCATCTTCCATCACAAGGTGTCACTAGAAGGAAAAAAGAAAATCGTGGAAAGTTCCCACTTGATTCTGTAGTTGCTTGGCTGCCTGTTCTCACCACGTTTTCTGCTTTTACCACTCTAAATAACGGGGTGGAGGTCGAGCATGGGGAGTTTTATTAAACGTTTTTTACCCGGACGGGGAACGGATGTCGGCCAAGCGGATGGTGCTACTGGAGATAAAGCCGGTGAGCATTAAGGCACCAGACGATTTCCTTTCATGTAATTCTAGACGAGATTAGTACTCTACTTTTTTCATATTTATGGATGTTGCTCTATATCTCTCATGCATGTTGTATTTGTGATGGTTCTACTTGTTTTTTTTTTTCTACAAGTTGTTTGTCAAGTTCACGTTGTTACCTCACGTAGAAGTGCCTACTGTGATATTTATAATTTGTGCATGCTATGGTTATGGATAAATAATCGTGAAAATATGTGCTGTAATGTATCTCGATTTTCGTTCGATGATCTGTGTCCCTCTCGACGTGCTCCTTTTTAGGAAAAAAGATCGAGAATGAAGGTTCTCTCCTTTGAATCATCCGTCCGTCACCCTTTTTGTGTTTCACGGCAGGAACTCACTCCAGTATCTTTAGTTTTTATCTATTAATTAGTATCAATTGATCATGGATCGTCCACTCGTCTAAACTCGAGCCGCGATTGGGCCACAGACAGAGGGAGACGAGGCTAATTCTGATATGGAGGCCGACAAAGATGGTGCGAGCGGGGGAAACAAAGAAAAACCTTATGACGCCAGAAACTATTTTTTCAGCTACTTCGGTCGGTCTTTCAATTATAAATATTCAATCTTGCCCAGTGATGTGTGTTGTTGGCTGTCACACCTGGTCGGCAGGGAACCTGGCACTGGACTGATTATTCGCGCCTCTCTTCACCATGTAGTACTAGTACTTCAACCACCACTCAAATATGAGAGAACAGCGAAGGGGAGAACAATCGCTCCATGAAGTATTTAGAAAAAAACCAGACGAGGAACAAGGTTCCACTGAGTACTTAGGCAGTAGTCCTCGCGTTAGAAAATTGATGATATAGGAGGTGGAAGGAACCAGGTAACACAGACAGACAGTGTGTACACCACTACTACCACTTGAGAGTACTTTTTTTTAGGGGTCGTTAGTACTAGTTGATATTTGAATTGGTATTCGCTGTCACCCTCTGCTTCGTTTCTTACTCTAAAACAGAACCAAAACCAAGGAGTCGGATCCTCAAAAAAAAAATCCAGCCTATCCTGGTAGTGATGAGGAAGACGAAGCAGGAGGTATTCGAAATCAAAGTGACTGGTGTATAGTGGTGTTATTTGAGGAAAATAGAAATGCTATGCTTTGTAAGCTAATCTTGCTTCTATTGTTCAACTTCATCTTGAAAAGATGGAAAAGAACTACGGTTGCTCGATCTACAAAATCATTTTTAGGAATCTTGCTGCTTCAGGTTAAGCTTAGAGCACGACAGGTGCTTATATTTATTTTATATATAAGACCCAAACAAAAAAATAGATCCTGCAGCAACACCAGAGGAAACTTCATCCGGTCAAGCATCAGAAGATACACCGCCACGGCCAGTTGATGGCGTGATTAAGGCTCTTCAGTTGATGTTTTGACTGTTGTATACTACTCGGCTTGATGTGTCGTGATACTAGATCCAGTTACCGAACTACTGCAATCCTAGAAATAGAAAAGGAGACACCTTATAAATATGTCCATACATACCAATATATTAGGATTCTACATGTACGGTAGTCGTGCTAGGAATATCTGTCTTCATAGAGTTACTTCCTCGTCTAAATTTCTTGAAAAAAGCGCCGAGAAAGAGGCTGGCCAAGACTCAAACAACAAGGAAGGTGGTTGCGCCACTTTTAAGGCTAATTACTTAATAGTATGCCTACGCCCACATCATCGTAAAAAATTAACGCTGCAACTAAGTAGTTGTGGCGTGAATATCGAACACAACAAGTATCCACAAACAAATAAGGGGGCACATTATCAATCAATGAGGTGTTTGCCTTTTCTAGCTAGGTCTCTCTGCTCCACCACAATCAATGAGCATTTTTATGGAACTAGTGCCATTTCATTGTAGAGAAATCCGAACCTTCTCACTACCGCTACAACTATAATGACGAAACCAGAGTAGTAGAAAAGTACTTGACTGACGTTGATACTCTTTTCCACCTTACTTTCTCTGGTTTTTGTTTTTTTCTATGTCCAGTTGTTAATTAGGCGCTAACAACTGTAGTAAGACAAAAAGCTCGTTTCTCGCCAAGGATGAGGATGCCACCACGACCACTACGAAAAATGGAGGTACTTCATCTAAGGGCTGCTCAATAAGCGCTTGGATCATCATCAATTATTTTAATACTCGTCCTTGTTTTATTGTACTAAGTAGAGACTATAGTTATCCTCGGGCCTGGGAAATCTTAGGCAGCTCGCCGAATAGATTCAATTCATCATAGTTATCCTCGAACTCGCACTCGGAGACCTCCTGGCTCATAGACATCATAGCGAGTAGACCTATAGTACCTTTGCTTCATATACTATTAGTTAGTAGAAGCAAGTTACTTAGTACCTCTCGTCGTATGATTGTAGCTGTACTCGAACTCGAAGACCTCAATGATCTGTAGCTGTACTCGAACTCTGTAGCTGTACTCGAAGACTTGCTTGTTTCCTCTCCTTCTTCAGGTGTGCCTGCAGTGAAGACCGATCTTCGAGGAGCGCCAATTTTGAAGGAGGGAAACCACTTGAGAGAGCGCCAATTGGGAGGGCAGGAATCTTCTACCCCGTCTGGTCATACCGAGCATTTTTTGAGAGGAACGAATGGACCCAAGAACCTTAAGGAGGCTTAATAAATCCTATAGTTGAGAAGTCATCTGGATCTATAAGACGGGTTAGATTAGCTGTTGCTGGCCGTCCTCTGGGAAAAACAAAAAGTCCGAGGTCGTACGTACCTTTGCATACGCATACCATGCTGATGAGTTGGTAGACAGTCATAGTTCTTCTTGTCTGTTGAAAGATGAATAAAACGGCTAAAGAACACGTCTGCAGCTCTAATGTCCAGAAAACGAGCAGTACCATCAAGAAGCGGAGCGACCGTAAAAATTAAGAAAAAGATACTAGGTCTTCGTCTAACAAGGTCCCTGCGGCTTCCGTCACTCATCTCATAGTTGTCATACTGCTTCACTCGAAAAATCATCAATTAAATCTAAACTACTAGGTTGGACAAGGAGCAGTCCCTGCGTACTCCCTCTCCTAAATAACTAGTATGCTCAGTCCTTCATCCTCTCAGACATGTTTATACTTTAGAAAGAAAGTACAAGTAGTAAACTGATACGTCGTCGGAACAACATGCAACACAAAACTGATTTTGAGTTGTTCACGGTAAAATACTTCATCAACATCATTGATTTTAACAAACAATACATAGAAGGCTATTATGTACAGAAGATTGACAGAACTGCAAAGTGATCCAATCGGCGAGCTCTAAAATGATATCGATTCCACTGGAAACAAGAACTACAACAACAACAACAACAACAACAACAACAACAAACAAGAGGTGCCGCCAGTGGAGCTCCTTTTGGGTTTTCCTGCTGCTGCCGCACTTTTCTTACGGCTTTCCTGTACTTATCTAAGGTTTTTGTGTCTGGAGTTATCTTAAGGTGCAAAGAAAGAGAAAATTCGCACCATTATCCACCATGCATGGTTCATCTTATTCTACTTGCAAAAGAGAAACAAGAATTCTCAAGGACGACTCCCAAGAATCGGTATCAACAATCATGACTCTCTCTAATGATGGTCGTTTTGTTCGTGTTGGGGACTTTGGCTGTCCTTGTCTACGTAAAAAACGACCGCCGCTTGTCGGCTTACCGCCAACCACGTAATGCGGATTTGGATACTGCGACCCTCCAAGAGCAAGAAGAAAAGCTTATGTCATAGACCATAGAACAGGAACCAATTATAGAGTACTCAACTAGACTAACGCAACTACAATTTATTGTTCACTTTCATCTCTAGCGCTAGTGCTAGCGCTAGAGCTAGGGCTCGAGCTAGTGCTAGAGCAAGCATACCAAATAATGGGACACCACGATAGATCCTTCTTGTAGAACGAGAAGAACTTGATATTACAACAAGCAACGTTGAACGCTGGTCTCTCTAATAAACCGAAGACCTCCAAAAAGCGGAGCGGATTTATGCGCTGGCTGTGTCCTTCGCGGACAATAGTCCTTGCGGATAGGGTCGTTGCCGATAAGGTTGATGCCGATGATACGGCGCACGTCGAAGCAAGTTTCTTGTTATCATGACCTAAACAAATATAATGAAGATCTAGATCATCTAGAACTAGACTATGACTAGTATAAGTATAATGAAGATCATCTAGATTATGATGGTGATATCAATATCACGTTGCTCAAAGGAATCTAACGTTTTCGGTCTTCCTCCGTCAAAGTCACTATATCACGTTGCCTAGCATGAAAAATAAACTGATGTTGACATCATTTAGCATATATGTTGATTAGGATTAGATTCAAGATCTTCACAATGGATATTTGTCATAATATCTTCAACGAACTGGTGCCAAATCCAAATGGTTGTGCAATATTGCAGATGTAGTTGGTGAACGGAAGTTGCATATGTAGTTGAAACAAGTAGTAGAACTAGAAATTATTATTCATCCTCTGGAGCAACACGATTCAGCAATAATCGATGACGAGAACGAAATATTTACATACTTACAACTCCAAGCTCGAAGAGAGTTATGAAACGAACTAGCCAAAGCTCGGGAGCCTCCTCTTGTTCGGTCTATGATTCATGACGAGAACAAAGTACGACAATGAGAAAATTATCGAGCATCATCAACGAACGCATATTAGTTAGTACACAGATTAGGTTTGATAGAAATAGAATTAGAAAAAGATTGGTGTAAGTGCAATCACACTCAACATGATTAGGATGTCAACAATTTCAAACAGTAAGCACGTTAGTTGTACGCATTCTTATTCTACAAAACAAGAAGATCAAGACCATTACTGTTACTCCATAAAAAATTGAAGATTATTTATTCGTAACGACTTCGCCATGAAAAAAAAATATCAGATTGTTGAAAAAAACCTACTGCTACTAAGATGAAGAACTGTATGAATTATTCATAATCTCCGCATATCGAATCGAAAAATATAATCATCTTCGGTGAAAAATGCTAGAGCTCCAAGGATAGGAATACACCAACGCTCTATTTTCCGATATCATTATCTATCATGATGTACTTGTACACACACATTATCATTAATATGTAGGCTGCAGGGTTACGTGATCTCTTCTAAAAGAAACGGGAAAATAACGAAAATTGATCTTCATATTATCGTAGAAAACGGGAAGACAACATCTTGTACAGGGTAAATGTTGTCAGCTCTTCAATAACGACAAGGCTTCGATGAGGCTTCCTTGGAGATCGACGATTGTCATAAGGCTTCGATGAGGACAGGGTGTTCGAGGTAGAAGACAAACTGGTCCCCCCGTTTTACACGAACACCTTCGTCCTACGACTCATAGAAGAGGAGAAGTAGTCATAAAAAAGTAAGTGCCAACTCATAAACGAGACTCATAGAGGACGAGGAGACGTAGATTTATTTCCCCCTCCACCTTTCGATGCATTTATAATTTCCCCCTCCAGCTCTCAATGGATCATTGATTTCTCATCCTCGACTGCGTACTCGTACAGTAGCAGTGCCGGAAGAAGAAGTTGCCGTACAATTAGGCAGAAGAAGAGCACTCTTCTTCTACTTACACTGAATGTAAGAACTCTCAAATTCGAACTCGAACGCTTTAACAAAAACATGAAGATACGTGATGCTCGAGCTGTCGATCGTGAACAAGATGGCACATCAGATGTTGTTGATGATCGTAAGGTAGCAGTAATTCGAGGTGTGCGTGCGCTGAATTCCTTAGGTCTAGGATTGCTTGCCTCATCGCGCACAAACCTCACCTACAAGGTCGTGACTACAGCAGGCAAGGTGGACAGACGAGGCGTAGAAGTTGGTGGAGGCGTAGTTGGAGATGAAGTTATGTTAAGAGTCCTTGTTATTTTTACCAACGCTATGATAGGTTCATAAAGCAGAGAAGTCATGAAGAACGTAAAAATTTGTACACGCTTAATAGAAGTAGTTGTAGCAGATATGAACCAGAGACAGTAACAGGTAGCGCTAGCGCCGCATTATTGATGCTTACAGAAGTTGTACCCAATTGGTGGTTGTGCAACTACTCTAACTACAACTAGCTTCTACATGCTGCAAGCATCGACTAACATTCGTTACCATTGCCACCTCCAGCTAGGACTAGGTAGCCTACTTCTAATAGCAACAGCACAACGAACCGCTAGGTAGCCTCTAATACCACAACCTCGTCAGACCATCACGCAACAGTTGCGGCGTTTGCCGTTCGTGTGACTCAGATATGCAGTGTGGTGGACCTTTTCCTGTCTCCGTTGATCGGAAGGATCATGGACACGAAAGGCCGCGTAGAAACAATGGCGCTAGCCCTCACTTCTATGGGCATCGCAAAACTCGTGCTAGCCTATGTGGTGGGATCTACATCAACTTCGGTGGAGAAAATGAAGTATGGCGAGAGTGATGTTTTTTTTGGGGACAAGATATTCAAATTCAAACAAGCAAGAAGCTGATCAAGAAGGATGGAGGACTGTTGACAAGGAAGACAAAGTCTAAGTACAATAAATATTGATATTCATCACCGTAGTTATGTTAGTAGCGATAAATATTCATCACTCGTCATAGCTACTAGCACGAAAATCACCTCCAGCAACCTATTTCCGCTCCTGATGAAAAATAGAAAGCCTTATAAGTAGATCAAGATTCCTTGTCTGTTTCTCGTCTCTAAACTCAAAAGCTCGCTTTCCTGGCCCACCATCTAGTCGTCTGGACGATGCTCCCTGCCTTTGTCCGAGGATCTTCAACGTGGCTGCAAGACATGTTTGGGCATGGTTCCCGAGAAGCCACACAGCAACAGATGACGACGATTCGGACTGCGACGTATGTGGGAATTCTGGGAAACTTTTTAGGGAGTCGCCTGATGCCTTATCAAAAACAGCCCGAAAGAGCTTACGCATGCTATGGCGTAATTGCTCTTTTTGCAGCAGGGTTGGTGCAGTTTCTTTGCGGAGGAAGTGGTAACACGACTACGGGACGAGGAAAGCTACAGATTCAGATCCATCATGACGATGCGAGTAAAACCCAGAAGGAAAAGGTCATCAACAAACTGGTAGAAGATGAAGAAGATGTTGAACTAGAAGAAAGGTCCTCTTCAGGAGAGCCGAAACAAGTGATAGAAGAGGCGGCTTCAGAGCAGAACGAAGGTAAAGAACCCCAACAACAAGCATCGGAATCATCTACGACTGGACTATCCAATTCATCCCGCACATCATCAAGCTTGATAACCAATCTTCTGAAAGACAGTAACCCGATCTTTTTCTTTGGGCAGAGTACGACATTGCGAGCGTTGGCAGTTGTCTTACTGTCCCGCGTGGTGCCCATATACGTCCATTCTCTGGACTCCGTATATCTGAGAAAAAAATTTGGAGAAAAAGGGTGGGGTGGTGGTAACGAAAACAGAAGCGAGGTTTTTATGATATGAGTGGAGAAGAAATTCAAATTTCACTTGAATATGCTATCATTTCGAAGCTACTAGTATTCTAATTCCATTGTATGTACTTTACCTGGTTGTTTCAATCCGCTTCATCTTCGATGAGGTCGACGATGAGTGAGATGACTACGTACGTAGTACCCTTTCATTCACACGGCTTAGCATGGCATTGAATACCTGTCTCGTCGTGGCTGCTATGGATCTGGATACTCACGGTTCGCCTGCCTGGAAAAATATACGGGACACGAAGTCTTGCGTTGGAAAGCTTAGGATTAGAGGTCGTTTACTGTAGTTTTTGTAGTATCTTGCACTGTGGCTATGGTGCTTCTTGATCATTTTGTGCTGTGCTGTTGGTCTTTCTCGGCGAGTCAATTAAGAGAAGCGTGATTCATCAAGGAAGGTTTGTTCGTCATCGGTAAGGTGTAGCCCAAGTAATACCTCTAAGACTCTGCTGTTTATCATCCGGCATTTGGCAGACGCAGTCGTCACAAACCTGGGGCTGCGCTCTTATGGCAACTTTTGAGTATATCGAAATCCTTTTTCTGATCTTGTATACAAGACAGCATGTTGCTGCACCTTGATTGTGCAACGTTCATATCAGAATCGTGAAGCAAGGCACCACGACGGAACAGAGGCGTGAGGCACAGGAGCCAGAAGGAGCCGATGCTGGAGGACAAGATGGCACAATAGCGGAACACCCACCAGAACCTGGTGACCCGCAAGAAGTAGGAGGACAAAACAGACGATGTATAGAAGAGCCGAAACAAGGGACAGAACAAGAGCAAGAATCTCTTTCCTCTGCGACTTCGAATCAGGACTTTCAGCGGTTGTTGCAGTTCCACGCAGTCCTCGAAATAGTCGGCCATCTAGGAACGCGCTTTTCCAAATCTCCGGGAAAGATTCAGGCATTGCATATGCTCACAGTTTTGCATTTTGGCGGCGACTCACTAGACCGACTCTTCCAAAAAGAAGCCGGGAGGCTTAAGCTTGGGCAGTTAAGAAGAGGACTTTCTTAAGTTTCATTTCGATCTCGGTTGATCGCACGACGACGCCCTGACTGATACTAGTCTAAGTAAGGGAATCGACTTACATCACAGCATGTTTCGTAGGTCAACAAATGCTGTACTGGCTTTTGATCACATCCACACTACCCGAATCAATTGTTGCCCATCACTAACTACTAAGTTTGTTCCCTCAACAAACCTACTTATTTTCATTCCTTGGCGTTCTTGCTGCTCAACAAGGGAACTTGTTGTTTTTCGCTTCCCTATTGATGCCAAGCGTCTTCACGAAGCTGTTTCAACTAGCCTCACGGACTAAGAACCGCTTCTTGGCTTTTCTTCTGGACCCCTACATAGTCGCGGCTTTGCTGGAGGCGTCAAATTGCTTCTTGGTGATTCCATGGGCATATCGGCAAATGAACAAAGGGTAAGCGCGAGGAGGCTTTCTAGGTAATAGAAATAGAAAGTCTAAGACTAAGACTACTTATACTCTATTTAAATACTATTAAAAATCCCCGAACACTCTTCGCCTTTAATGTGAACACTAAAGGACCTTCAAGACGCCTTTAATGTGAATGCTAAAGGATTCCCCTCCCCTTTAATGTGAACACTAAAGGACCCTTAAAGCGCCTTTAATGTAAACACTAAAGGACTCTTAAGGCGCCTTTAATGTAAACACTAAAGGACTCTTAAGGCGCCTTTAATGTAAACACTAAAGGACCCGCGCGGCGCCTTTAATGTAAACACTAAAGGACCCTTAAGGCGCCTTTAATGTAAACACTGAAAGCCTTCCACGTGGGCAGCAGATGGCCTCGAGGGAAACAAGAGCAGCAACATCAACAGCAAAAACAACAAGAACAACAACAGCAAGAACAACAACAAGAAGA